>JANQDE010001313.1:3313-19178 GCA_037157785.1 Cephalotes varians
AATTTAAATTTTATTTAGTAATTTGAAAGTATACTAACTTGACATCAAGCCAATATCCTCATTTTCAATTACAATTTTCTGCTAAACTGTTTGCAAACAAAAATTAAAAATTAAAAATTAAAAATTCAGCACATAATTAGCATATAAAAAGCACTTACTTTTTATATACGTGTAGTTTCGATTTTAAACAAGTGAAAAGAGAGTGCTTAACAAACATTACGTGGAAGCGATCGAAATAAACTACTTATTTTTGCGCTTTACAATCTATAAAATTTTAATACCAAATGCATGCGAGCAACAAATTTGTGTAGTGTTGATTATTTTAATAAAACGCAATTACCTGCTAAACGGCTGAAACAACAAAATTGTGCAATTAATTAGCACATAAATAGGGTAAAGGCAGCAAATATGGAATATCAATTTTTAAATCAATATTACTCCGATACAAATGCATTAAGGCTTCTAATAAACGTCGAACTTTTAAGTAATATGTTAGCTATAACATCCAATAAATGAAAGTCTCCGAAATTTAAGTCCAACTTCAATTTACAAAAAAGTAAAAAGTGAGAAAATGAGGAGCGTCCAAAAAAATAAAGATATAATCTGGATACTAGTCAAATTTGAGGAAAAATAATAAATATAGCACATAAATAAAATTACATTATGAACATGGACAATAAAATCAAATCTTAAATTGTTAAATTACATCAAAAATATTCTTTATTATTTATAAAATATCAGGAGACATTATATTGTCTACTCTTTATTCCATAATAATTTAATTATTCCATATTACTAACACATCTTAATATAACACACAAACTTTTCCCATTTTAATAAAAAGTTACAAATCGCAATTAAACAGCATAATATTATTCATGCAACATTATTATAAAAGCGTCTATGTTCTATGAACATTAAAACACTTACATTCAGCTTGTAAGAACAATTTTTAAGATAGTGCTATCACATTTCCAGATAACCTATTCGCCGTCTTTACCCTATCACTAAATTTAGATTTAAATTTAATTTGCGATATTAATATAGGTAATAAAATGCCCCATCCTTGTGCCGAGCAATTCAAAAGTTATGACTTGTGCTGACTTGTGCTAGGCCAGCACAATTTAGATGTGCAATTTTATTTACTATTTAAATTATTTAAAAATAATTGCTGCGAATTTAAATATGAACTTAACACAATTGAAATTATATTACGGTCGTAATATAATTTAATATTCTGTCACAATGTAACACAAATGTAACATAATTCAACACAACTATCGAAATAAGTTAATTCTAAAATTAATAGAAATTGTAAATTTCTTTTCGACTGAATGTATGAAAACATCAAATATTTAAATCACGGCCAACTTCGATCAAAGTTAGATATCGGTGCTCAATAATATTTCTATTTAAATTTTTAAACACTATAATCCAGTATACATTCAAACTACGCACCGAACACAGCCGGTCATAATAACAGCTCTAAACTAGATTAGAATTAAAGTCACAAATAAATTTGATTGTCAAATTAATGCTAATGATGTTAATAAACATTTTTTAAAAACTGCAAAGAACTTATTGCGAAAAATATTATCTCAGCCAGGGTTTGAACCTGGAATCTCCTGTCAGGGCAGGTATCTTTCTAATTAGACCACCGAGGCATATGGTAATATTTATCGCAATAACCAATATCTATTAAGAAGTGATGCATTGTAAGACCAGTGTGTAAACAACAATAATAAATTTCTTTCTGATATATGAAAACATCAAATAATTTAAATCGCGGCCAATTTCGATCAAAGCTAGATGTAAATTTAAATAGAAATATTATTGAGAACCAACATCTAACTTTGTCCGAAATTGACCGTGATTTAAATTATTTGATGTTTTTATATATCAGAAAGAAATAAATTATTTAATAATACAAATTGTTTTTACGAGCCATTACAGTTATTGGAACGATAAATCATTATATAAGAATTATCAAATAAATATTTAATGCAGAGGTGACATGTTACATATACAAATGTTTCGATCATAGATGGAATCATAGATTTTCATCAATAAAAGTCGTTACATGAATAAGTAATACATATATAGTGGTGAGACGGAACAATTTTGATTTTAAATTTCGTAAGCAAAAAAGTTACATACATGATTATATATATGATTATATTAATTTTTTAATTTTTTATTTTATTTGTAAGAAATTAGGTTTACTTTTAGAAGTAATATGAAATACAATTAAGGAATCAAAAGATTTAATGGCTCCAAGAATAAATCAAATTAATACAATTGCTTTTACGAGGCAACGTAATTATTAGAACGATAAATCATTATATAAAAATTATCAAATAAATATTTAACACAAACATGGCATGTTATATGTACAAACATTTTAATCCTTCATGTGGATCCTCTTCAGTGTACAATATCTTTTATGTACATAAATCTTTATTAATAAATGTCGTTACACGGATGAATGATATACAGTAATGTTTAATTTAAATCCAGTACGGTAAATTTATGTAACAAATATAATGACTCACCAAATAAATTTTATCGTACTGGACTTAAATCTTTTTCTTTGAAACTTATTTTTGACTAATGGAAGGARGTGCGATTGTTCCGTCTCACCATTGTAATCTCAYCTACAAATATTTAATGCAAAGATGGCATGTTACATACCTCTCTTCCACTCTCTTTCTCTATCTCCTTGTCTTTCTCCCTTCTCTCTCTCTTTCTTTCTCTTTCTCTCTTTCTCTCTCTCTCTCAAAATAAAATTGAATCTGAAATAATTAAAAATTTAAAAAAGTGTTACAAAAATTATAATGCGAGACAAATCACTATATTAATTTTTGTCATGTAAAAAAAATTAACACCGTTGAATTTCTTTCCTAAAAAATTATTTAATTTGTATTGTACTTACCTAATTAACGGTAATTATACAGTTAAACTACAGCACTTTAAAAATCAATACAAGTGCACTTCGTTTTTGATAATCGTTAAAGTGTACCACACTTTTCAGGTTATAAAACCTGTCATATCGATAATATCGATATAACATAGCAAACTGAGCATGCGCTGTGATCACCTTCATGTGTGCGATCTCATACGCATGCGTTTTACAATTCTCAGGTCCAATAGTGCATGAAATTTAAAATCAAATTAAAAAATCGATTATTCGCAATTATTTCTATTATATATAATCCTATTCCAAATGAATCCATGTGAACAGTGGGATATATAGACAGTAATGATTATTAATTCAATCTTTATATTAAACATTACAGTTATAAAAATCAAGTTACATGTTATTTAATAAAAATATATTTACTTAGATTTAAATAATTCGATCTTTTCAGATTTAACCTTGTGAATATCTTGCGCGATTACGTATTTTATTAATACTCAACAATAACACGTTCGATTATGACTTGAGCATACAGATATAAAAATAATACATATAAAGTACATGAGCTCCCCAGGAAGATAACTTGTCAATAGAAAAAGACGGATATCGTTTTAACGTATTTATCTTTCTAATGACGCATGCGAGAGAAAGACAGATAAGTTAAAGCGATATATTCTTTCTCTTTCTATCGATAAGTCATTTCCAGGCGCGCGCCTATGTCTCACGTACTCTATGTGTATTATCTCTATGCATACAAGACATAATAGTGCGATTTCAAGTCCGATCATCAGACAGTGACGAAATCGTCACACGAATAACCGAACGCGACTCTATACATAGTGAAGTGGAAATCGCTGTGATACATGGGCTCAAAATCGCCTCACTGCGCGGTAATGGCAGCATTCAGCACAGAAATCAGCTTAATAAACGCTTTGCGCTGATTACAAAACGATGTCTACAATGAGATTTTAAGCCTTAAGCCATAAAAAATTGACCAATCACAATCGAATATGAAAAGAATAATCGACTATGATTGGTCAATTTCTTGCGACTTAAGGCTTAAATTCTCATTGTAGACATCGCTTTATATTTTTAAACAGCGCAAAGCGTTTACTAAGCTGCTTGCTGAACGCAGCCAATGCCTATCGTGCAACAAAAGTAAGCATAATAACCAATCAATTTACTGCTTTACCATAAGAATAAAATGTGATTGGCTATCGTACTTACGTCGCGCGATAATAGTTACCGCGTCCTGTGTGCTCGAATCTTTAAACAAGTAAAAATCGCTGTTCTCGCTTCATATGTCAATTTTATACCCGTCGCGTTACGTCGCATGGGGTGGCCTGGTTGGAACAGACGTATTTCGCCTCGGCTAATAAGTATTACTAAGATCTAAATTTTTCTCTCTATCACTCCAAGCGGTGAAAAGAAGTGATAACATTTGTTGTGTTGAAAGGCTCATTTAAAGATATTGTACGAAGAAGCCTTGATATTCGTTGTACTCGCTGAAGAAGAATATGCAAATACCCGTCGCGTCACGTTGCATGAGGTGGCCTGTTGGGACAAACGTATTTCGCCTCAACTTACTAATAAGTATTACTAATATTTAAAAATATAAAAATTACGAATAGTGAATATGAACGCTTTATTGTGTAAATCAAAAATTGTGTAAATCAAAATATACGAAAACATTGCCAACGTGGCATGGCGCCAAAAAAGTGACATTTATTGTTCATTGTATAAAGTATCGTCAAAGCCGATGGATATGTTAAAACAACAAGGAAATATTCATAATGAGCTAGACATTCTTCATATAAATCAAACAGGATGTATGTATAAACTCTGTACGTACAATAGAAGATATAACAAGTACTTATTGTTTATTGAAAAAATTATAAATTTTGTAGCTCGATTATTAAATTTACAGAATATAACTACGCTTCCAATGCATTCGTTGACTCACTTGAAATATGGTTTCAAAGCCTTCGAGACTGTCCACGACAAAGCGAATTTGACTCTTTACACTCCAATATCGGCCAACTTATGAGACTATGTGCCCATACATAACAAACAATACAACAAATCACTCATGAGTTATCAGAAAGCTTTGCTAGCTGAAAAAGAAAAGAAGAAAGGAAGAAAAAAGAAAATCACTGAAAAGTTTATGTAATATTTGCTATTATACTCTTTACGATAGTACCCGTCATCGCGTCCGCCTCCGCGTTCGTCACTGCGTCTGTCACGGTGTCCGCGACTATGACAGCTCTTCTCCCAACGCCTGGCTGTAATAAATTTAAAAATTAATTGATTTAAAAACGTCTTCTTCGACGAATTTAAAATTACTTACGTATTTGCTTTGGTTCCGACGTGGACGGTTGCGATATTTCTGGCGGTAGCTTTTGCACCTCAGACCCTGATGATTGTTTCGTAGTGGCAAGTTCCTTTTGTAGCGATTCGACTAAAGCTTTTAATGTTGCTATTTCGTTGTCTGTTTCTTTCCATTTCTCTCTCTCTTCTACTTTGTCAGCAACTGCTTGCATGAATCTAAAAAATAATTTGAATATTACAGAATGAAATAATATAAGCTGTGTTCTGATATTCATTACTAGTACTAAAAATTTTTAATGCACGTATGTTTACTACCCGAGACACTACCATGTCTCCTGATAGAACATGTTACGTATACTATAGATTTTCAGTACTGGCAGAATGTGCAGTATAATATAAATAATACAAAACGTAGAATTTACTTACATGTCTTCTTCAGTAATGTTCATATTTTCAAGATGTTGTCGTTCTTGTTGTTCTTTTTCTTCTTCTTTTTTTCTTCTCTTCTTTAAATGCATTGGTGAAATAGACGGTAGAGCTAATGTCTGATACTAAGAATTAAATAAAAAGAAGGAAATTAAGAAGAACATTACGAAGAAAATAGCGAACGTGAATACTTTGTTGTGCAAATCGAAAATGAAAACATTGCCAACATGGCAAGCACCGAAAAAAGACATTTGTTAGAACGGTCATTTAGAGACATTATACGAAAATCATTGATATTCGCCGTACTCGATAAAAAAAATATGCAAATGAAAATTACGATATTTCCTTGAGATATATGCTGAAAATATTATATGAAAAATTTGAGTAAATATTGAAACCAAAAATAAAAGTATATATATGAACGATTTATTTTTATTTATTACTAATGCCTATTTCATTATGAATGAGGCTGAATTATTACCGAAAGGATTAGAAAGTTTATTTACAATCTACATTAATTTCGTATAAATGTTACAAAAAAGCTCTACCATTAGAGCCAATGGATATGGATAAAAATAACTTGTTGAGACGACTAGGAAATATTCATAACGAGTTGGGTGTTTTTTATATAAATCAAACAGGATGTATGTATAAGTTTTGCACATATAATAATAGATATAACAAATACTTATTGTTTATTAATGAAGAAATTATAAATTTTATAGCTCAATATCAACAAGAAATGAATGAATTATTAAATTTACCAAGTGTAACTACACTTCTAACGCATTCGTTGACTCACTTGGAATCTGACGTCAAAGCGAGACTGTCCATGACAAGGCGAATTTAGCGCTTTTACACACCAGCCAGTACCGGCCGTCTCTGTACACATGTGCATGGCAACAAAACACGCAGGAGCGTTATTTTGTGAATAATTTTAAGTAAATTACATTTACATATATGTCAAATCTTACTTCGTGTATTTTTGTTTTTGATAATTTTGCTAAATTATGAAATTTAAATTGTTAAATTAAGATATTATTTATTACTTTATAGCGCATTCTGTCTGTCGAATATGATCTTTTATTTGAGACAGTGCCGATCTGATTATGCTAAATGACATTTCGCATCTTTGCTTCGGATTTGACTTCTCAGATTCCTTTTTCATTTATGTTCTACAAAATAAAACTTTAAATAATTATCATTTAAAAATGCAGAAGAAATATTATTATTTTTCCAGAATTTATAAAAACTATTTTCGAGATATGGATATTGTTATACATATACGCATATATATCAACATACATTAATATTAAACTTCAAAATTAAATTAGTAAAATACTACTATATAATTTCTTTGATACTTGATATTTTATAATATGAGTAAATTACATAATTTATGATGATAATGCAAAGCCGAATAATCACAAATTTGAAAATAATTTATTCCTTTTATTGAAAATAATGGCTACTTGCTTTATATGAATCATCTTCATACAGTGATAATAATCAAAGTATTAATGTTATCTATTGCTATTAACGAATGGCACACTATAATAAAGAATTATATTATGATAACGATCGATGCATTATTCGAGATGAAATTTTATATAGACGTATACTTCGCGATAATAAACTCTGTGTATAATTAGAATTTTTTGACTACTATGAAACACACATTCAAAAGTGTAGGTATTAGCAATGAAGATATAGTTGATAGTTACTGATTCGTAAATCATAGCCACAGCAGTATTATTTTTCCACTAATTTATAATAAGATAGACCAGGAAAATTCTGTGTATGTATTATATATAAATTGTTAAGCATATAAAATAGTTCCGAATCATTTAAGATTATTCTAAATATATATCACGTTATATCATTATAATATTAATATGATATGTATTGATTGAATATATACATACATACATATATATATATATATATATATATATATATATATATATATATATATATATATATAAAGTTTATTTATTATATCATTATACGCAGTGCTTTTACTAATTGTATTTAAGTGTACTTAATTAAATACTTTCATTAATATCGCTACCACTGCTATCGTGCTATTATTTAACTTTTTGAGAGAAACAAATCATTTTTAATGTCAAAATTTTTCCGAAATATCTGGTTGCGTTTAATTGGAAGAGCAACAAATTAATGCAGATGAATATAATTGAGGATAAAATTTTCCACAAAGGGGAAGTATTCAATAGGATAAGATAAGCCTAAAGACAGAGTACCTGAATCCCCTTAATCACACCGAATTGGTTTTTTTATAAGGATAAAGTCGTATATCTTTAAAGTAAAGATATTGCAAATGTTTACATGTATTAATATTTACGTGGAATAACGTAGTGATCTTATAGCATTTCTTTAGATTTATAAGGAAATCAATTATTTCCAAGAATTAAGAGAGAATATAAGATATATATATATATATATATATATATATATATATATCTTACAATAATATAGAACAATCTACACACACACACACACACACACACATACACTAAATATATTTATTGGGTGCGTTCCACTTAACGTCCGTAACGCTCGAGTACATCATTTCATCTTCGTTGTAATCGAATGTCAAACAAGGATGAAATGATGCACGCGAGCGTTGCGGACGTTAAATGGAACGCACCCATTGTTTTCCACTATGTGTATTTCTTTGTAATTTCTTTGTATTTCGTTGTAATATTATATTTGTATTTCGTTGTAATATTATATATATAAAGACGAATATATATTCGAAGTTCATAAAATTTAAATTTTTATTAAACTTATTTATTAAGCTTTTAATATAATGTTTTAATATTAAGTTTCTTTAAAATTTTTAGACACTGAATTAAACATATCCAAAATCGATGAAAACATCAAATAACCTATGAATAAATTATTTAAAGACATTGATAAAATTTAATTTAAATATTTAGATGTATATAATAGATGTAATATAAATAATATGATTAATTCTGTAGAATAATTAACAAGGTTACATCTGAAAAGATTGAATTTTTTAAAAATCAAATAAATTATTAAATAACATATTAAGAGTCATTTTACAGTAACGAAATCGTCACACGAATAACCGAACGCGACTATGCGTAGTGAAGTGGGGAAATCAATGTAGTGCTCGGACTCGAAAACGCATCACTGCGCGCTAATGGCTGTGTTCACAGAAAAAGCAACTTAATAAGCGCTTTGCGCTGATTGAATTATATTTTTAAATCTAGAAGCTAGTCCTGTCTCAATTCAAATCTAAAAGTATAATCCAATCAGCGCAAAGTGCTTGCACTAAGCTACTTTCCCTACTGAACGCAGCCTACCGTGCAAAAATAGGCACGTTAGCCAATCAATTTACTGCTTTTTCAAAAGAATAAAATATGATTGGCTATCGTACTACTTACGTCGCGCGGTAACGTTGCCGTATCCTGCGTGCTCAAGTTTCTGAACAAGTAAAAATCGCTAATGTTCTCGCTTCATATGTCAATTTTATACCCGTCGCGTTACGTTGCATGGGGTGGCCTGGTTGGAACAGACGTATTTCGCCTCGGCTTACTAATAAGTATTACTAAGATCTAAATTTTTCTCTCTATCACTCCAAGCGGTGAAAAGAAATGATAACATTTATTGAAATACTCATTTAAAGACATTGTACGAAGAAGCCTTGATATTCGTTGTACTCGCTGAAGAAGAATATGCAAATACTCGTCGCGTCACGTTGCATGAGGTGGCCTGGTTGGGACAGACGTATTTCGCCTCGACTTACTAATAAGTATTACTAAAATCTAAATTTTTCTATCACTCCAAGCGGTGAAAAGAAGTGATAACATTTGTTGAAACGCTCATTTAAAGACATTATACGAAAAAGCCTTGATATTTATTGTACTCACTGAAAAAGAATATGCAAATGAAAATTACGGTGTTTCCTTGAGATATATGCTGAAAATATTGTATTGCCAGAAGATATTAGAAATCTTTTACAGTGTAAGCGACAAATCAATCAGTTATCTATTAGAGGACGTGTTCTGCCTCTGTTCCGCCTATTACAATATTTTTTTTAAAAGTGGTCTATTCTTGTGCATCACATACATAACAAGAAAAAAAAGAACGAAAGAAGACGCTAGAAAAGAAGTTGATATTATATAAGAATATATACCTGATTAAATGGAAGACAAGAGGAGAAAGGAAAATGAAAAAAAAGAGGAACAACAACAACGACAACAACTTGAAAATATGAGTATTACTGAAGAAGACATGTAAGTAAATTCTACGTTTTGTATTATTTATATTATATTGCACATTCTGCCAGTACTGAAAATCTATAGTACACGTAACATGTTCAGGAGACACGGTAATGTCTCGGGTAGTAAACATACGTGCATTAAAAATTTTTAATACTAGTAATGAATATCAGAACAGCTTATATTATTTCATTCTATAATATTCAAATTGTTTTTTGGATTCATGCAAGTAGTTGCTGACAAAGTAGAAGAGAGAGAGAAAAGGAAAGAAACAGACAACGAAATAGCAACATTAAAAGCTTTAGTCGAATCGCTACAAAAGGAACTTGCCACTACGAAACAATCATCAGGGTCTGAGGTGCAAACGCTACCGCCAGAAATATCGCAACCGTTCACGTCGGAACCAAAGCAAATACGTAAGTAATTTTAAATTCGTCGAAGAAGACGTTTTTAAATCAATTAATTTTTAAATTTATTACAGCTAGGCGTTGGGAGAAGAGCCGTTATAGCCGCGGACACCGTGCCAGACTCAGTTCCGAACGTGAAGGCGGACGCGGTGGCGGACGCGGTGGCGGACGCGGTGGCGGACGCGGTGGCGGGTACCATCGTTACAAATATTACATAAATTTTTCATAAGTGCATTGGTGGAAGTAAACCGAACACCCGAGACACTACCGTGTCTCCTGATATCGGATGCTGAGAACATCGAAATAAGTGACATTTGTTGGAACGCTCATTTAAAGACATTATATGAAAAAGCATCCTTGATATTCGCTGTACTCGCTGAAAAAGAATACGTAAATGAAAATTACGATGTCTCCTTAAAACATATGCGAAGTATTGTATTGCCAGAAGATGTTGGAAATACTTTGCGATGTAAAAAACGACAAATCAATCAATTATCTACTACATCGCGCGGGAAACAATTGTTTTATAACGGTGCAAGACTGATGCAACATAGAGAAGCATAAAAAAGGGTTATAATACGAAGAACGAAATAGTTAAAGAATTGTTCAGTATGGAGGATCTAAATATGAGTAAATATTGCATTTATATAATATTGAGTAAATGCATCCAGAAATGAAAGTATATATGAACAATCATTACTAATACCTATTTTATTACAGATAGTGCTAAATTATTGCCGAAAAAATTAGAGAGTTTACAATCTACATTAGTTTTAGCGTTTAAATGTTACGACAAAGTTCTACCGTTAGAGCCGATGGATATGGATAAAAATAACTTGTTGAGACGACTAGGAAATATTCATAACGAGTTGAGTATGCTTTATATAAATCAAACAGGATGTATGTATAAGCTTTGCACATATAATAGAGGATATAATAAGTACTTATTGTTTATTGATCAAGAAATCATAAATTTTAGCTCGATTATTAAATTTACCAAATATAACTACTACTAACGCATTCGTTGACTCATTTGGAATCTGGTGTCAAAGCCTTCGAGATTGTCCACGACGAGACGAATTTGACGCTTTTACACTCCAATACGGCCGACTTATGCGACTCTGTATCCATATTCATCGCAAACAATACAACAAGGCACTTATGAGTTATCAGAAAGCTTTTCTGATTTTGGGCGATAGGACAACAAATACAGCAGTATGGGACACAATTATGTGGGATTTTTCGACAACGTTGTACACAAAAGCTACGCTATTGCAGGATTATTCTACAGCTAAATTTAAAATTCAAAGTCTCAATAAATCGAAAGCGACATTGCCAATGTGGCAAACGGTAAAAAAAAGTGACCACATTTATTAAGACGCTCATTTTAAAACATTATACAAAAAAGCATCTTTGATATTCGTTATACTCGCTGAAAAAAAAATATGTAAATGAAAATCACGGTATTTCCTTAAGATATATACTGAAAATATTATATTGCCAAAAGATATTGAAAATCTTTTACAGTGTAAGAAACAACAAATCAATCAGTTATCTATCAGGTCATGCGGAAGATTGTTGTTTTATAATTGTGCAAGACTGTTGCAACATAGAGAAGCATAGGAAAGATTACGATACAAAAAACGAAATCAGTATGAAATATATGGATATGAATAAATATTGAAATGCACGCAAAAATAAAAATATATATGAACACGAGCATTACTAATGCCTATTTCATTACAGATGGTGCTGAATTATTACCGAAAGGATTAGAAAATTTACAATTTACATTAGTTTTAGCGTTTAAATGTTACGAAAAATCTCTACCGTTAGAGCCGATGGATATGGACAAAAATAACTTGTTGAGACAACTAGGAAATATTCATAACGAGTTGAGTATTCTTTATATAAATCAAACAGAATGTATGTATAAGCTTTGCATATATAATAGAAAATATAACAAATACTTATTGTTTATATAGCTCGTTATCAACAATAAAATTAAACGAATTATTGAATTTACCAAATGCAACAACACTTCTAACGCATTCGTTGACTTGTAATATAACGTCAAAGCCTTCGAGAATGTCCACGACGGTGCGAATTTGGCGCTTTTACACTTCAATACCGGTCAACTTATGCAACTCTGTGCACATATGCATGGAAAACAAAACACGCAGGAGCGTTATTTTGTGAATAGTTTTAAGTAAACAACATTTACATATATGTCAGATCTTACTTTGTGTATTTTAGTTTTTTATAATTTTGCTAAATTACGAAATTTAAATGGTTAAATTACTTTAGCGCATTCTGTCTTCCGAATATGATCTTTTATTTGAGATAGTGCCAATCTGATTATGCTAAATGAGATTTCGCATCTTTGGTTTGAATTTGACTTTTCGGATCCCTTTTCATTTATGTTCTACAAAATAAAACTTTAAATAATTATCATTTAAAAATTATTATTTCTAAAAACTATTTTCGAGATATGGAAATATTATCATACATATACGCAGAAACGTTATTTTGTGAATAGTTTTAAGTAAACAACATTTACATATATGTCAGATCTTACTTCGTATATTTTAGTTTTTGATAATTTTGCTAAATTACGAAACTTAAATAGTTAAATTAAGATATTATTTATTACTTTAGCGCATTCTGTCTCTCGAATATGATCTTTTATTTGAGACAGTGYCGATCTGATTATGCTAAATGATATTTTGCATCTTTGCTTTGGATTTGACTTCTCGGATCCCTTTCCATTTATGTTCTAGAAAATAAAACTTTAAATAATTATCATTTAAATGCAGGAGGAATATGATTATTGCTAAATTACGAAACTTAAATAGTTAAATTAAGATATTATTTATTACTTTAGCGCATTCTGTCTCTCGAATATGATCTTTTATTTGAGACAGTGYCGATCTGATTATGCTAAATGATATTTTGCATCTTTGCTTTGGATTTGACTTCTCGGATCCCTTTCCATTTATGTTCTAGAAAATAAAACTTTAAATAATTATCATTTAAATGGAGGAGGAATATGATTATTATATTTTTCTAGAACGTATTATTAGTTCTAAAAATTATTTTCGAGATAAATAAAATACTACTATATAATTTCTGTTTTGTAAACACTATGTATTACAATTAATTATATATTTATAATGTATGTGAATAGAATTTTAAATGCATTTATTCTGTTATTTATACAACTATGCTATTAAAATTAATAAATAAAATACTACTATATAATTTCTGTTTTGTAAACACTATGTATTTAAAGACGAAATGTATATTCGAAATTTATAAATTAAATAAAATATTACTATATAATTTCTGTTTTGTAAACACTATGTATAATATTTAAAGACGAAATGTATATTCGAAATTTATAAAATATAAATTTTTGTTTAATAAAAATATTATTTGAATATTGATCTAATAACTTTTCAATTTAACATATGTATATCTGTATATTAATAATAATTGATTACAATTAATTATATATAATGTATGTGAATAGAATTTTAAATGCATTTATTCTGTTATTTATACAACTATGCTATTAAAATTAATAATATCATTGAAAAGTTCTATAGAGGAAAAATTCTTCATATATGAGAAATATTGGTTCAGAATAAATATTTTTATAATGTAAATTTCATTTATTTTAATTCACTTATTACAATCGATAGATATTTTTCAACTTTTATCAATAATTCAGTGATATTAGCATTATTCCATTTTTGTTTTTTAACTCTTTTTACGAGTTTTTGCAACAACAATTTTCAACAGAGTACGGCTGCGTTCGGGAATCGCGCTATCAGCGCTATCATTCTATCCTTGTTTTACATCTAATGAATGATAAAGATAGAGTGACGCTATAGCGCGCTCCCCGAACGCATCCTACGTGAAACATAGGCGCGCGTTTAAGTGGAAATGACTTGTCTATAGAAAGAGAAAGAATATATCGCTTTAACTTATCTGTCTTTCTCTCGCATGCGTCATTAGAAAGATAAATACGTTAAAACGATATTCCATCTTTTTCTATTGACAAATTATCTTCCCGGGGGGCTCACGTACCTTATGTGTATCACGTACCTTATGTGTGTTATCTCTACGTCTATATGCTCAAGTCATAATCGATGTTATTGTTGAGTTATTATTAAATACGTAATCGCGCAAGACACTCACAAGGCTAAATCTGAAAAGATCGAATTATTTAACTAAATAAATATATTATTATTAAAACATAAAAATAACTGTAAAATATTATCATTTTTATCATTTTATATATCGCTCCGAGCAAACTCGCCGCAAAATTCAGAATGCGTTTCGATCTTGCTCACTCTTTCGTTTTCTAGCTTGCTCACTCTTGTCTGAYACATCTGCGGAGACTTGGGCTGTGTTTGGGGAGCACGCTATCAGCGCTATTGCGTTATTCTATCCTTGTTTTACGTTTAATGAACGATAAAGATAGAGTGATACAATAGCGCTAATAGCGCTAATAGCGCGCTCCCAAACACAGCCTTGAGCTCGATCGCTAGCGCCTCTCGTGACGGATATTGCAACCGTACAAAGTCGACGACGATAATGACAATGACGTTTCTTAATGTAAAATTTTCCAAACCAGACTTTGYACCGCAATRTCTCTGCTCCTAGGRCATGCAGAGAAAAACTAAAAACACTTTTATTATGTAATTCAGACTCAAGCTATCGATTGAGCCTATTTAGAATTTGATCGGTTCAGTCATTATTGAGATCCGAAAATCTCTGATGCTCGCATCTCGCCGGCTCGCGTAAAGATACACGGTAGCGTCTCAGTCGACATATATATATCGATATCGATCGATATATATAGACTTGACACCCGAGACACTACCGTGTCTCCTGACATCAAATCTAATCGGCACTGCATCGCGTTTCAAAACTTTTTTATCTTCTCCTTTGAAACTGGTAATATCGAAATGATCTGCGCATAGACCAGCCCGACGAAGAGTACTCGCAGACCATTTTTCTAATTTAGTATTTCCTAAAAGAAAATTATAAAACGTAAATTTTTTAATAATATATACTTAATCATGTGATGTCTTTATAAAAATCATTTAAGGAAACTAAAAGATCAAAAAACTAATTTTTTAATTATATTCTTTGAATATATATACGTACGCTGACATGCATGTGTCTAATTCTAAAATTTTTAAATTCAAAAAATTATAAAAATTATAGTCTGTAATGTCAAGCGTACGTRGACAAAATAAAATATGAATTTAATTTGGTCATCTGAACATTATTTARGTTTTGACTAATACCGTTTCTTATTTTATTATCATCAAAAATAAAGATTTTTTTATTTGCTAATACATATATGCATACAAACATATGTATATAGGATATTCCCGTATAACCATTCCCTTTTATTTCGTAAATTAAATCAGGTGGATGTAATAAATATAATAACAATAAATTAAAGTTTTAACTAAGCTCTACAGTAAGTAAATTCAATA
>JANQDE010001314.1:9534-19762 GCA_037157785.1 Cephalotes varians
ATATAAGAAAAATTATAAAATAAACATTTAAATTTTGTAAAAAATAAAATATAATTGTTATCTGTATATATTTTAGCGTTAGATTTATTAAACTGTATATATAAAAATGTATGTAAAACACTTTTATGATATAAATTTGTATAAATATTTGTGTGTGATGTGCTTAAATATAAAAAACAATTTAAAAGCCCATTTTCCTCTTTTTTTCAAAATCAAGCAACGAATATAAATAAAACATTTTATACTTAAAATATTTCAGAGATTTTATTGTACAATTCCCTTTTCTTTTTCAGCTTCGAAGGAGGAGGCAACGTGTATCGAGCTCGTTAGCACCGTTGCTCCCTCCCCGTGTGGAATAAGTTTATGCATTGTTTATGCGCACCGCGGCGACAATCAGCTGTTCGTCAGCCGCGGTGCTCCTTGTCGGCTAGCACACACGGGTGTACGCTGACATGAGCGCGCTGCGCGAGCCCCGCCGCCGCCGCCGCCGCATTGATGAGCTTATTCCACAGCTTAAACTTAACTTTGTGCCGCGAATTATTGACATAAAGCGCCATTCTTCTTCTTTTTTTTACTTTTTGGAGTCGCGCAAGGAAATCGAATTGGTCATTTCGCAAAATGGACGTGCGCTGGAAACATCCCTGGACATCGATCGTGTGCAGACCCACCGATTGCGGGAAGACGATTTTCGTAAAAACTTTTCTCCGTTATTTATCGTACATGTCTGACACGCGTTTCGAGAGAGTTTTGTTCTATTACGCGAAGTGGCAAGACGCTTATCGCCAATTACAATACGACGCATGCGTCGTAAAAGAGAAAGAAGAAAGAGAAGGTGGAGGAGGAGGAGGAGGAAGAGGAGAAAAAGTAACGCAGGACTGCGTCGGAATGACAAAGAAGAAGAATATAATCGAATTTCGCGAGGGATTACCATGTCCGGAAGATTATTCGTTCGACCCACTTTCCCCGAAATTAGTCATAATCGACGATCTTATGAGGGAGTCGTCGAGCGAAGTGATCGTAGATCTATTTACCAAAGGCAGTAAGAATCTCAGCGTCATTCTTATCTCGCAAAATCTCTTTCATCAGGGACGCGGGCAACGCGACATATCTCTCAACGCGAATTACATAGTAGTTTTTAAAAATCCTCGCGATCGCGCACAAATTCGACATTTGGCGCGACAGGTCTATCCCGACTATCCAAAGTTCCTAGAAGAGGCGTATTACGACGCTACATCGAGGCCTCACGGTTATTTATTGCTCGATTTGAAATAATCGACTCCGGATGAATATCGATTTCGAACGTGCATCTTCCCCGACGATACGTCGCATTACGTTTACGTGTCACGCAGATCATTTTCCAGCGGATACGTATAAAAGAAGCGTATTGGCATACGCGCGTGCCAGTCGCACGATTTTCTTGCGATGAGGGAAAGTAATGAAAAAACGGACGGAGCGACAAAAATCGCTAGACACTCGATTGGGAGGAGAAACGCTTGTCTTCTCGAGGCGTTGTGTCATYTGAACAAAAATCAACGCGCGGTTTTCCTTCGAACCGCTGACGAAAAATTCATTCGTTGTATTCATGAATACGTTTTTAATACGCTCAAGGGCAACGTTCCGCTCGAACGACGTGAAAAAAATCGWCTTAGCAAATACAAAACGGCTCTGCGACGCATCGCGGCAAAACGCRGTAATTGGAAGGATAAAAGAAAGCTATTGGTGCAACGAGGCGGATTCCTGCCTTATATTATCGGCCCCATATTATCGATCTTGTTATCGCGRATTATCGACGGAACAAAATCGTGAAAATAAAGGGCATTATGGAAAGGGCAAAAAAGATGGTTTTAATTTCTACGGAAAATCTCGAGAGAATGCAGCAATAGTTACATCAGTGTCCGATTACCGCCGAATCGAAGGAAAACGCATTGCCGTCGGAGAATGTCGAAAACGCTAATGGCTCCGTGCAAACGCCTGAAACTCCTTTATCTCGACTCGACGCTGAAATGAATCGCATTCTCAATTCGCCCCTGCCGCGTGACGAGAACGAGAGATAGAAAATGTATAGAGAGGAACTCTGGCGATATCTTCACTTTATCCAAGAGGCGAAATGACGTACGTTTCGAAGACGAAAATGAGAACAACGATACGCGAGGTATCGTCGCCGGCGAGACGACGTTTGACGCTCACGTTTTTCGCGATCTTTCGCGAAAATCGCCCGTTAAACTTTCACATTCTAGCGGTATTATAATGAGAAATGTCGATACAGCGAAAGAGTACGAGCGCTTGCAGAAAACCATCGGAAGAATACTCGAAACCGTACCGAAATCTTATCGTGCGCGAGCACGCTTGTTAATGAAACATTTGCTCGATAAAGCGACACCGGCTAGAATTAGCTGGAACGACGAWGGAATTGTGACTATAGACGGTAACGTCGTGAAAGATTCGAATATCTCGGATCTAATAAATGACGCGATGCGCGAAAGAAAAACCATGAAAGCAGCAGGCAGAGCTCAGTTTGCTCGATTACTTCGTGCCTTAAATATCCCCTCTGTACTAGTGGGGAATAGAGAATTATTAACCGCTACTGATTCTTCCTCCTCAAATATCAAGAAACTCGGACAACCTCCTACAAGTTCCACTTCGATTGTAACGAGAGRTCGACCGTCGAAGAGAAGGAAAAACGTAAAATTCGCGAACATGAGGAAAAAGTCAGAAATTATTCGCTGTTTTTAACCCTTTACTTTCGCAGCACCCCTATAACTTTCATGAAAAACGTAGATTCACTGCCGGCGAGAAAAAGACGTCTACTCGATTGGAGTAAATTGAGTAAACGATGACGAGGGAACTTGAAAAATAGTATTACAATTCGTCACATTATGCAGGTTATTCGGCAGTGGATAATCTGACGCGCGTCGCTAAACCGAATTTTTCACGTAACGAGATCGTTCGTTGGCTCGAATAGCAAGACGCGTACACGCTGCACCGTCCCTCGCGCAAAAAATTTCCACGATTGCATTACAGCGTGACGAATGTCGATGATGTATGGGAGGCGGATTTGATTAAGCTCCGAAATATCAAAAGTTACAACGACGGTTATTCTTATCTACTGTGATTATCAACATACTCAGCAAATATGCCTGGGTAGAGCCATTACGGGACAAAACGAGTAATTGTGTAATAAAAGCTTTCCAACGCGTGTTCTCGAAAAGCGAAGGACGAGTACCCATATACTTGCAGACGGACAAAGGCAAAGAATTTATCGCACGACCGATGCAGAAATTTCTGAAAGAAAGCGGCATTCGTTTTCGAGTAACTCGCAATTCGCATATCAAAGTGGCCGTCGTCGAGCGCTTCAACAGAACGTTGAAAGAACGGCGCTATTTTACTCATAAAAATACACGACATCGATATTTTGCAAGATATCGTGCGTGCTTACAATCGTACGAGACATTCCTCCACCAGAATGCAACCGGCGATTGTGACGAGAGAAAATGTGAAATCACACGTCGCGCGTGAAAATATAGCTCGTCGATGGAATAGCGATGCAATCAAGAAACACGCTCGAAAAGCTACATCGGCGATCTCGTTCGCGTCAGTAGATCGAAAGGTACCTTCGAGAAAGGATATGAAGCGAAGTGGAGCAAGGAGATATTTCGAATTTATCGTGTTCTCGAATGGCGAAAACCTCTCGTGTACGAACTGTGCGATTTAGCGGGTGAAGTCATAGACGGTATTTTTTACGAGCAAGAATTAGCTCGTGTTGAAAAGAATTTACAAGAAGAAGAGTTTATCGTCGATCGTGTGATAAAGAGTAGAGGACGAGGTAGTAATAAGCAGCTACTAGTAAGCTGGCGTGGTTATCCCCGCAAGTTCAACACTTGGATCCCGGCTTCGAGTTTAACGCACCTTCGAGATGGGGGAGGAACAATTTCTCATGGTTCTTCCGAGCAATAGCAGTATGCTCTATTTTCCGGAAAATACAACCACGTCCTTCATCACGGAATTACCCCATACTATACATTTACACGGAGAATGGGAAGTCGCACTAAGCGAAATCCAATTTCCCTGTAGCTTTTTACACATACGCCACGGAGAAAATGTGCTCAAATTCGTCGATATTAAGCACAGTGACGAAAAGGATGGGAAAGGTCCGTTTATAGCGAGAGAAATTGCAATACCGAATGGCGTTTACAAAGATATCGAAGAGTTTATTTCTGTGATTAATACAGGATGCAAAAGCGCCAAATAACATTTGTATTTCGAACAAGAAAATGCGGCAGGCGGAAAAATCGGTGTACGGCTTACCTGTGAAATTGATGGGAACTGTCAAACGACTCATTATATAAACTTTTCTAATAATCTTCTACGAATATTCGGTCTCGAGGGGAACGTCGCACATCATGCCACGCTCAAGATACGCAAATCTAATTCCAACGTACATAATATGTTAACTTTTATTAAACTAGGTTTTCTCGCCACCCCGCAAACGCGAGTTGTATCTTTCTGGAGTAGAGACCCTTATAGTTTGTGGCGCGGTATTCCCGATAAATTGTTCGTTTATTATGATGTTTTCACGTCTTATATAACCGGCGATGCACGAACTCCTCTACTCCGCATAGTGCCGGTCTCGGTAGCCGGCCATAATTACTCGTACGGAACGAATCTGGTGAAACATTTCTCTCCTCCGCATTACATTCCATTGCAGAAAACGAATTTCCGCAGAATTGAAATAGATATAAGAGACCAGCTCGAAAAAAGAATACCATTCGAATCCGGAACGCTGACGGTGACATTGCACTTTAGACGCGTTCAATAACATTCGAGAATACACAAAAGGCAGAAGTTAGACGATAGGTGGCGATAAGCGAGAAACTTAATTTCACGATGGAATACGACGAGTTATATGACGTTGAATGAAGGCAGTAGGGGCGGCGGGATACCACGAGTTTTCGTTGGTTCGTCCTATCAACGTGGACGGAATCGGCAGTTTTCTCGGAGGATTATTCAGGAAAATATTACCTTATCTAGGTAAAGGAGCGCGCGCGATTGGTAAAGAGGCTTTACGCGCAGGAATTAACGTGATAGAAGATGTCGAAAACAATACTCCGTTGAAAGAAGCGATGAAACCCGATTCAGGGAATCGCGCGGAAATCTCAAAAGAAAAGCCGAAGAGAAAATAAGTAGTCTGAGGGGGTCTGGATATAAAGTATCCGCGAAAACGCCGGGGCTTCAGTTTCCTCTCGTCAACCTCGACACTCGCATCGCGACGAGGACATCGCTGTTTCGTAAACGTCGACGATCAGACAAAAGAAAATCATCGAAAAATAGTGCGCGGAAGAAAAGTAAAAAATCCACGAGGACAAAGAAGAAGAAGAAAATTCAGGCAGTAGATCGAAAAAAAACCAAAAGGCCAACGAAGTAGAATCAAGAAACGCAGCGTATCCGACATATTCTCTTAATCGACGCGCGAACTAGAAATTCTCTGTGCAAAGAGGGGAGGTGAAAATATGTCCTTTCTCCACACTCACTCGAGCGAGTGTTTAAAAAGCGAACTCGATCTCTTTTCTTTATCGCCTACTCAGACAAGCATCAAGAGCTCGCAATGGATTTATTATAAGCCCGTAACATCGCTCGCGGACGACGCTCCCATAGAATTCGTTATACCCGGTCACGGRGAAGACTATCTAGATCTCACGCACACCATGCTGAGTCTTCGCATACGCGTAGAAACTCCCCCCATACCAGGAGCCGCGTCAGCTACCCCCGCCAGCATGGTCAAAGTAGGCCCTGTAAATCATTTATTACATTCCATGTTCAATCAAATCGACGTATATTTCAATCAAAAGCTCGTGTCGCCTCCAAACAACGCTTACGTATATAGAGCGTACATAGAGACGTTATTAAGCTATGCTTCACCCGCAAAAACTTCCCATCTCAAACTTCTGATCTCTTGCTTGTGGGACACAGATATTCTCGATTTCATGGACGAAACGCTAGACTCGGACACTCCCAATCAGGCTCTCGTAAGACGCGCGCGCTACATTCGCGAAAAACGCGCGTTAGATCTCGTAGGGCATCTTCATTGCGACGTTTTCAATCAGGATAAATTCTTAATTAACGGAGTGGAAGTTAGAATGAGGCTCGTACGCTCGTATCAAAAGATTCGTTTTGCCTTATGGAGACTAAATCGACTTCGAAAATACGCATTCTAGACGCCAGCTTGATCGTAAGAAGAGCAAAAATAAGTCCGGGCGTATTACTCGCACATGCGCGAATGTTGAGTAAAACTACCGCCAAATATCCTCTCACGAGAGTCGAGGTTAAAACGTTTACGATACACGCCGGTCTCGTGGGTGAATCGTTAAATAATGTGATACTCGGATAACTGCCAAAACGAATAATAGTCGGCTTTGTCGATAACAAAGCGTTTAACGGYGATAGAAARTTAAACCCGTTTAATTTCAAAAACTACGGTATRAATTTYTTTTCGCTGTATGCCGACGGCATGCAAATTCCTAGTAGACCGCTACAGCCGAACTTCTCGAGAGACGAGCCGCTCTACGTCGCTCTACATCCTATCACACTCTTTTTTCGGGAACCGGCATTCACTTTTTGAACGAGGGTAATTCTATAAGTAGAGACGATTACTCCATAGGATTCTACCTTTTCGCTTTTGATTTTACTCCCGATCTATCCGCTAATTGCGCCGGGCATTGGAATCTCGTAAAACATGGGAGTTTACGATTAGAAGTGAGATTCGAAAAACCTCTTATCACGATCGTTAATTGCATTGTTTATGCCGAGTTCGATAATGTTCTGGAAATCGACTCCTCTCGTCAAGTCATTGTCGTCTTTTCCGGTAGATTTTATATCAAAGTTACATAATATTACGCTTCGGCGCATGTAAATTTTTCCCCTTCCTCCGCTTTATGTACAAACTCGATGATATTTTCCTAAATTCGTTGTAAGAACATTCAGTTTTGACCGAGACGCGGACGACGACGCTTCGCTTGAATAGAGCGTGACAAAGTTTTGGATATAGTCATCGAAATACAAGGTTTCCGGAATATGGACAAGAAGTTTATTCCAAAAGAAGTTGCCGTTATTGCGATTAACACGACAATTATCGGACACTGGCTTATGATGCCACCTTGYCCATTTAGCGATTTACCCGAGAGAATTAGACGAGAAAACAATTGGCTTTCGCGGAATTATCACGGCATTGAGTGGTTCGACGGGGAAGCCAAYCCCAAATATTTCGCGCTACAACTACGTGAAATTACACGGCAAGCACGTTACATATATACCAGAGGGCAAGAAAAAGCTCGTTATTTAAGCGAACTACTCTCCAGAAATRTATATAATCTAGAAGGAATTTCCCCGCCATTCAATGAGTTGGCTGATGGCGAAGAGGGCGGACAACATTGTACTCATCACAGATTTCGAGCTAAAGCAAAATTTCTTTGCGCGTTACGCAACACTTACAAATTAAAACACTAGCTCGTGCAAAATAGCGGCAACTCGAACTATGAATCGAGTGTTCTCGATGAAAATTGGAGCGATGATGAAAGCGAAACGGAATCAGACAGCGGAATTTTCACAATAGCAAATCAAAATTTTGATATAACTCACAATATTGAGGCATGGAGAAATAACGCGATATCGGAAGAAGAAGAAGAAGAAAAAGAAAAAAAAGAAGAAGAGAAGACTCAAAGCGAAATAGCAAAAACCGATTGCTCGTTAACGGACAAAGAGACAGAAGAAAAACATTTTTCCGAAATCGTCTCGTCGGACGAAGTCAGAGGCGACATTAACGTTACGCAAACGTCAGTTATTTCCGATAACACCGCTATTCAGCCGCCGATTTACGGGAACACTAGCGGAACCTCGGCAGTGAAAGCGGTACATTCAGAATTTAAACAAACATTACCCCTCATTCAATCGCCGCCGATAAATGAATTCTCTGGAAATCTTACAAGCATTACGTCATCTTAGTGTCAGATATGCGGGCGTCTATCCTGCCGACAGACTGCAGAGGGTGTGGACGAGGTCGACCGTCATTATCGCTAACGAACGATCACGATCGACCTGGCCAACATTGGGTCGCTTTCTACATCGACGATCACGGAGCAGGAACATATTTCGATAACTACGGATTACCGCCCTTGGAGAGGCTCCAGATTCCTCTTACGGCTTCGACGGAACTCTACCACGCATCATTGGAACACTACGCAACTGCAAGGAATGCTTTCTCAAACTTGCGAACAATACTGCTGTGTATTTTTATATTTTATGTGTAACGGCTATAATCTTAATCAGTTTCTTAATTTGTTTGACAATAATTATRMRCRCAACGAYCAYCTGATTGTAAAATTATTTCGTAAAATTTTCCTTCCCAGTAAAAACGAATGTGTAAAATCTTACAATGTATGCTGTCACGTTCAATCGTGTACTTTTAAAAGCAAGACATGAAAGGAACTTCATTCGAAAAATCTATTTTTATGTAATTTTATTTTTATCAATAAACATTTTTCTGTAACTCTCATCTATTTCTTATTACCCATCCTCGATTCCCCCACCATTTCTGGCTTAACTATTGCACATTTTTACTCTTTAAAATAAAGAACTTATTATAACAAATGTTGTTTTTATTCTCGAACAATCACTATTGTAAATAATATGCCTTCTAAAATAGCTGAATAAGCAGGTGAAAAGGTACAGTCGTAAAACATGTCGCGACAGGCACGATTTTTCTTACCCCTTCCCAGCGAAATACCGCACTCGGCCCTGTCACCGGTTCCTTACCCGCCATTTTGTCAGATTCACCCCCGCCATTTTTATCATCCCCATGTAGCTACTCTTCCCGATCAATTATCCCACCGTCAGCTACGGGGCAACCAATCAGAACGCCTGGCAGCTACGGGGCAGCCAATCGGAACGCCTGGCAGCTACGGGGCAGCCAATCAGAACGCCTGGCAGCTACGGGGCAGCCAATCAGAACGCTCCATTTAACGACCTAATTACCACCTCCACCAATCAGAGCGCTCCATTTCCCCCGACTAGGCCACGCCTTTGGCGCCAGTGGCCGCGTGGGGGTTTGTTTTCACACCCCATAGCTGCCCATATACTACTGTTGTATAATATTGAAGCAGATTATTTTATAAAAGAAAAGAACCAAAACATTTTTTATTATAGCGCAGTTTAAGAACAAATAAAATTTTGCGAAGTATTTATAGATAAATCGACTCAAATGAGAATTTGCCTGTACGGTCAGAGCTGGATCTTAAATGCCTAATCATATTATTGTACATATTTTTGATATTTTTTAATTTTTTAGTTATTTTTTAATAAAACATATATGTATATATATATATATATACATATATATATATATATATATATATATATATATATATATATATATATATATATGGCATAATCCGTAGAAGTTTTAACATTTAGCTATTGAAAAAAAAAAATCTAGAAGCACAGTTACAAAATCGGTGTTTCTTTTTTTGGAGATACATTAAGTATCAACAAAAAAATACGACTCATGATTTTAACAAAAAGTTATATTTTTTAACGAAGATAATGATTACTCTACCACATGCCACGAAAAAAAGTGTCTTGATCTGGAGTTTAAACCATAATTTCCTATAGTATTTTGACCCGCTGAATCTGAATTCGTGGTAAGAATTGCGCCAGCACATCTTTTCTGAAAAAGCTGAAAATTATTCAGGAATGCTGAACTCTTATTCAGCTTTTTTAGAAAACTAAGAAGTACTGGTGCAATTCTTACCACGAATTCAGATTCAGCGGTTCAAAACACAATAGGAAATGATAGTCTGAACACCAGATCAAGACATTTTTTTGTGATTTGGAGATTTGGATACATTTCATAYTAATTTTTCTCGCATCTGAGGTAAAATATTCAATATAATACCCATTTTTATATCATAAAGTGATTTATGAAGAAAAATGGGCCTATCTTATAATATGTTAATTAATCATTTTTTATGTGTACCAACACAAAATGACAATTTAGCAACTAATGGGCCATCGAAATTACTTGTTTTTAAAAATTCATAACTTCTCATCTTTATTTAACACAGATATCGCTTTAAAAGCATTTGATTCGTCTACTCAAGACTACTAACAAATCTCAAATATTTTAATATAAAAGAAAAGAAAGTTATTTTTTTTAAATAAGGAAATCACGCAGATTTTT
>JANQDE010001316.1:0-10237 GCA_037157785.1 Cephalotes varians
GAAAAATTTTTATTCTTTAAAAGATTGACTGGAATTGATGAAAGCCACTGTCTACGTCTATTTTCATTTTTTGGAAAACTAAAAATAAAATTTATGTTTAAAAAGACGGAATTCAAATAATTTTTTATTTTCTTTAAACACTTTTAATTTAATAAGACATTTTGACTGAAATAATTATATGCACACATTTTAACTTTAATTATATTCACCTGTGAAAAGTAATCTCGCCATTTATCCATACACTTTTGCAATTACTTATGCAGCAATTCTTTACCATTTTTTATTTTAGTTTCTTTTAACTAATTAGTATCACAATCACGCAGTATTTTCGTTTTCTTTACATGAATAAGGTTAGTTTGGCTGGCTCATTGCGCAGCATTAAACGAGCTGATGTTTTTACTAAAGATAGTATCATTAAAGTGAGGCAGCCGTCCCCAAGTCGCATGGCTGTCATTCTCGCACAGTTCGGCCATCCCCACCACCCCAAGGCTCACTCCAGTATGTTATATATCTCACTGGGAAGAAATGACAAGAAACGAACTCAAGGTAGACATGATAGTGGAAGAAGAGGAGGAAACATGACAACAAAGCTTAAAAACAAAGAGCAAAAAATAATAATAATAAAAGATAAAGAGAAAGAACTTGAAAAATAACGCCGAATCCTGAGAAGGCCCGTCTAAATTTTACGTTAAATTGGTACGATACGCGATGATAAGGACGGTACGATACGCGATGATAGTAACGATAAGATATGCGACAGCTTGAACGATACTCAAGAGATGGGCGCCAGGCGCGAATAATTCACCTCTGTCCGCGCGTCTCAGTTAGCTCTTTTTCTTCTTCTTCTTCTTCTTGGCCTGAGAATATCCGACTACCGTCAGCGTATCATGCTTTCCAATTTTCGAGTACTAGTCTCTTATTGGCCTAGATCCCAGTCGTAGTAACTAGTTGAGGGGGAGAGGCACTCGTGTATACAGAAAGGAGAAACTCAAATAAGAGGAGGAACTGGAACTTTATTAACAGTAACAAAAGTATATCAACGTCCTTTAAGGAATCTTAAAGCGAAGGCCAAACTCCGACAATATCGATAATACAGACTTTTTAATTCCAAAAATGTCGATAATAATGATATCTTTGATTTAATTTCTTATATTATCGTTTTGTCTAATTCAAACGCGTACATCTGTCCTTATCTAACATATTGCAGCGCCATCTCTCACAAGCTCTGGCATCTACTACTACACGCATGTTGCTCTTTTTTCTCTCTAATCCAAATCTGTATTTATATTTATAAAATTTTAATTTAAAGATATCTTTTTTATAGACTTTTAATCTTAATACTAATTACATGATATTGATCATGCATGTTGTTCCTAGAAGGCGACTATCACATTTTATACATATATATTGTAAAATTCTTGTATTAAGCAAACATTGTGGTCAGGAGACAGCTCTACGTGTAAAAAATAAGCAATATTTATAATTTTTTTGCTTTTTGTATAAAGTCGATCATTGCCCTCTTCATTTTTGTGCGTACTTTAATTGTGTACAAGAATTTTGCAATTCTGTAAAGCCAATTCAAAAATTATTTAAAATGAAAAAAAATGTACAGTCTGTTCAACAAGAAAGTGACCGCTATAATCAAAAATAAATAAAACTTAGGATCAAATTTTTTTAATTATGTAAAAGTAGATGTTATTAATTATTGCACAATTATCTAGTAGTTAGTCTAGTCGTCTTCATTATCGATTATGGCTTGGCATTTTTTTGGCATACTTTCAACCAGATTTTTAGCATATTCTTCAGACAAAGAGTGCCATATTTTTAATTTGTAGTGACAGTTGTTTTAAGGTGTACACTAGCTTTTCTTTGAGTTTCATCTTAATATACGATCATTCTGTAGGATTTGCATTAGGAAGCGATGCAGGCTAATCCATCGTAATGATACCGTTTTACTGTTTCCATTCAGTGCAAATCCGACTTTGATGTTTAGGGTGAAAATATTATTCACTGTAAAAACAATAATTCTACGTGCCAGACAGAAACCTGAGAGCGGCCAAGTCGGTCTTTTTCGTGAAACGGTCGAAATCCCCTGTACATTACCACCAGTACATCCACTTCTCGAATGGAACTACGTAGCACGTCCACTTTGCGACACTGTCAATAAAATTGGCGAGTCAGAAGTGGATGTGGTGCGCGTCCGTGCTAAATCCACAAATTGGGGTTCACGTCTATTTTGCTGCTAATAAAATCGCATTCTAGTGCATATTCGTGCTACATCCATAAATTATCGAAGAATGCGGGTGTAATTATACTAAATATTCGGCAACAGATAGGAGAAAATTTAAGGAGTGCTTCTAAGACCGCAATCCGATTCACGCTCAAAGCGTATTCAAGTATACGGTTTCTTAAATAAATAGTAAAATTTAAATAAATTTTTTAAAAAATATTTATTTTTTTATAAGTAACTTATTTATTTTTATAATATTCGAAACATGAATTTAAACAAATATTTATTAAAATATTATTTTTAAAATTAAAAGATACGGATTTAATAAAATAATAATAATATTTATTT
This sequence comes from Cephalotes varians, assembly GCA_037157785.1. Lineage (NCBI taxonomy): Eukaryota > Metazoa > Arthropoda > Insecta > Hymenoptera > Formicidae > Cephalotes > Cephalotes varians. The sequence goes on from JANQDE010001316.1 coordinate 2,579, forward strand.
TATTAGACTTCAACAAGTATTATATTAAATATGTTAAATTCCCAGCAAACACAATGTTACATGTAACGTATACGTTAGTTGTAATTTCTCACTCAACAATGTAACAGTTACACTGTTAAGAAGGAAATTACAACTAACATATACGTTACATATAACATTGTATTTGCTGGGTCTGAATTCATTTAATTCAAATAAATTTTTCAACAAAAGTCATTTTTTAATTTTCATTTTTTTAATGCTTCAATTTATTATTTTATTTATTTATTTATTTTTAATTTTTTTGTTTATTATTTATTTATTTATTTATTTTATTTTATTTATTTATTTATTATTTATTCTTTATTTATTTATTTTATTTATTTATTTATTATTTTAAGGTTTTATAAACACTCTATGAAAGTATCGGCAGGAATATTGAAATGTATATTTTATAATCAATCATTTACATTTGCTTTGTATATTTTACATTTACTTTGAAATCAGAAGAAATATAAATGTAATTTTTATATATAAAGTATAACTAAAATGTCTACTTAAATTGATTGATGTAATTAATAATATATAATATACATCAATTTTATTTGCTTGGATGCCATATTGTATTCGTCATAAAAAAAAAGATTTCCGAAATCAATGATTACAATAGTATTACAAGAGATATAGAATGGCACTCTTAAGAATTATTGAAAATATTCATTAATTTTTTTCTATATATCACGATTAGATATATTCATTCAATGTAACTGCAGTGGAGAATCAGATTAGTTTTATCGCATGAATTGTTACTAATGAAAGTTTCTCAATTTGATACGATATTAATCGTGTTCGATTCGACATATAGAAAAAAATTAATGAATTTTTTACAGTAGTTATTAGTAATACAATATATAGCGAGCCTTAAAAATTATCTGAGAAGTCAGGACGCTAAAATAGCTAAATGTAATAATAATACTGATAAAAACAAACTAAAGAGATAACGTACAAAACTGAAAAAAAAACCTACTGCGATACAATGAAGAAATCATATTTGATTTCTATAAATCTATTATTATAAGTTAAGCTAGCTCGCACACACACACACACACACACACACGCACATGCACACGCACACGCACACGCGCACGCACACGCGCGCGCGCGCGCACACACACACACACACACAGAGCTTAACAATTAAATATAAATGTGGACGCCCTACCCTCGCCTCGCCACTCGCTGTATCCTTCTCGTCAACCAACACCTCGCCACCCGCCTCGCCACCCGCCTCGCCACATGTCACCTCGCCATCTATCACCTCTTCTTCTGTCGACTTGCCTCCCGCCGGCTTGCCTCTTGCCGGCTCGCCACACGTCCCGCCATCCGCCTCGTGCCCGTGTTCCAAATCTAATAGAAAATATTTGATGAATAATATGTTGTACTGAAAATAATGTGCATTATGAAAAGTATGACAGGGCATTTGACTTATATTTCATTTTTTTCTTTTAGGTATTTTCTTCCTCTCTTTTTCCTTTTTTTAATTTTTTCCTCGTTTTCTTTTTCTTCCTCTTCTTCTGACAAGGAGTTATTATCATCGTAATCCATTAATTCCATTGATTCTTCATCTATTTTTTTGAGCTCTTTTTTTTCTTCTTTTTTCTCTTTATTTCTTTCCTTTTTTTTTCTTCCTTTGCAATCTGACCTATATCATATAATAATGTTCATTAATATAAGAATATAATCTTAGGTTCATATTCAGAACGCGCTTATAATTAACACATTATTACAGCTATCTTTCTATTTCATCTTTATCGTTCATTGAACATAAAATAAAAATAAAATTATACGAAAACATCATTTTAAGCGCGTTCTGAATACGGATTTTTACACACATACGCATGCACACGCACACACGCACGCACGCACACACGCACGCACGCACACACGCACGCACGCACACACGCACACACGTTCATTTAGCCAATATAGCACATCTCGCCCGAGGAACATCGTATAGCGTACGATTATGGCTGCGTTCCGTTATTCACTGCGAGTACTGCAAATAGCATTTCATTGTTCGAATGTTAAACAAAAACAAAATTTGCAGTACTTGCGGTGAATAACGGAATGTAGCCTATATGATGTCGTTCCTCAAATGGCTGTATAGAATATAAAAGCGTATTAGAAATTAAGATTACGTTCAGAAACATCATCCGAGTGCATGTTTTATTTTATTCTTGTTTAACATTTTGGTCAATATATTCATGATACATTTAGATGGTGTTTCCGAACATAATATATAGATGTATATATAGATGTATATAATATATAGATGTATGTTTTTACTTACATTATTATAATCAGAGAAAAGACTTTAAACAGACTAGAGCAAGTTGAAACGGTCCGTAGCTCATCCGTACGCGCGTGAGCAGGAACCGCACAGGAGGGGAAAATAGCAAGCAATCAGAAATTACAAACTTAATTTACTGTATATAATGCACAAGGATAGGCCTCTTCAAAAAATTCAGAATAATATTCGAACAGAGGCAGAAACACGCTTCCGTCAGATGCCACATGCGACTTGTAGACCCGTAAACGATTGAAACGGTCTGTAGCTCATGCGTAAATAAAAGGCGAAATGCACACTAAAGAAGAGCCATATGCTTTCGGCGCCAAACATGTATGTGGTTCTCAGTAGTGCGTATCTTCATTTGTTTACAAGTTGCGGCCATCGCGTTTCGACCTTGAGCTTCAGCGGTTCGAGCATGTTACACCAACACTCATGCATATGGTTTCTATACACACATTCAACAGTCTGTATATCGATGAATAATAGACCGATTTTATTTATAGCAATTAAATATCTAATAATAGTCAATCAATAGTAAAAATGTCATCAATAGTAATATATAAATACCTTATCATAAATAAATTAAAAAGAAGGAACAACCTTTTTTAAGATGCTTTTTAGAAACAAACATGATGAACTTGTGATACAATTAAAAATTGAAAAAAATATTTATATAAAATATTAGGAATGATATAATATAAAAAGGTTTTCTGCGCTGTGCGCAGTGAGGTATATAAAAAGACCTTTTCTGTGCTGTACGCAGTTAAATATCTAACAAGACCTTTTGCGCTGTGCGCAGAATAAATATTAGGTGTAGTAAAATTAAATATTAGGTGTAGTAAAAAGAAATCCATTATTTTTGCATTAAATTGAAGGCTTTATTTAGCATGTTTAGAATGATCCGATTTAAGTCAAATATGCACCGTTTTATTCGATAACTTGTTGTACCATTTTGAAGGTAATTTCATTATGCCTCTCTCATAGAAACCCTCGTCCCTATTGGCAAAAAACTGGGACAATCGATTTTCACAAGTTTCTCTTGAGGCTAATTTTTCACCAGCAAAATCATTCGCCATAGACAGGACAGGTGGTAATCACTTGGTGCCAGGTTCGGATTATAAGGTGGATGCATAAGAACCTCCCAACCAAGCTCCCGGAGCTTCTGGCGAGTCACTATCGATGTGTGTGGCCTGGCGTTGTCCTGATGGAACAAAATTCCTCTCCTATTGGCCAAAGCTGGCCGCTTCTGGGAGATTGCTTCCTTCAGACGATCCAATTGTTGACAGTAAAGGTCCGAATTAAGAGTTTGGCCATAGGGGAGCAGCTCATAGTGGATAATTCCCTGCCAATCCCACCAAACACACAGCAAAACCTTCCTGACCGTCAATCCTGGCTTGGCCACCGTTTGCGCCGGCTCACTGTGATTCGACCACGACCGTTTTCGCTTGACATTGTCGTAAGTGATCCACTTTTCATCACCAGTAATCATCCGTTTCAGAAATGGGTCGATTTTGTTGCGATTCAGCAGCGATTCGCAGATGGAAATTCGGYCCATGAGGTTTTTTTGCGTTAACTCGTGTGGCACCCATACATCGAGCTTCTTTTTGTATCCAGCCTTATTTAAGTGGTTCCAAGCGGTTTTTTGTGCAATGTTTAGCTCCTGGGCAATCGAAACAGTGCTTACATGACGGTCGAACTCGATGATTTYCATTATTTTATCGACATTTTCAACAATTGGCCTTCCAGAGCATGGTGCATTTTTAACATCAAAATTACCGGAACGGAATCGACGAAACCAAAATTGCGCGTGATTGGCTGTTACAGTATCAGGACCATAAACACTATTCACATTTTCAGCTGCCTGGCTTGCATTTTCGCCTTTATCGAAGAAAAACTGTAAAATATGGCGTATTTTCTCTTTGCTGGTATTCATATTTGACGCGCGCTCAAACAATATTGAGTCAAGCAATCACAAAATTGTCTGAGAAGTTTTTTTAGTACGAAATCTTATCTTTCTAACGCCATCTAGCGTAACCCGATCGCACTTATACAACGCGAGATACAGATTACTAAAGCCATTTATTGGAAAAATAATGGATTTCTTTTTACTACACCTAATATGTGAAATGGCATTCTGCGCTATACGCAGTTAAATATATAAAAAGACCTTCTGCGCTGTGCGCAGTTAAATATATGAAAAGATCTGTGCTGTGCGCAGTTAAATATCTAACAAAACCTTCTGCGCTATGCACAGTTAAATATCTAATAAAACCTTCTGCGCTGTGCGCAGTTAAATATATAAAAAGATCTTCTACGCTGTGTGCTGTTATTAATTATTATGATGTTATTTTTTATTTGTTTAAAATATTTTTCATTTTTCGAAGTATTGCTTCTTTTCTCTGCACGATTTTTGTATCTTGTGCGAGAATATATTTTTACGATAATCATATATTTCAAAGCTTCCATTCGATAATTATAACACTTATGATTAATATCCAACCATCCAGTATGATTTTTATTCGTTGCATGTACACATTCAGCTACAATATTTCGAACGTGGTTGAATGCCCAATGATATTTCCACGTACGGGTAAATGTCATTAACTGTGTTTTCGTAATATTTATAAAGACAGTAGTTGGTCTTACTAATTTTGTCACTGTTGGAGCATCTTCATCTTTATTTGAATATTCTCGAAATTCAATGTATTTTTCATTTGGTGTTGCATCATCCATGGGAGTTTTCATCATTGTTGCGGCAATTCTCACAATTATTTTTAGCAAAACTTCGTCGTGTTACAAATCCTGCAAAATATGTGATAGCATTTTCATCATAATTACACAGATTTATATTTTCTATATCTTCGAAATCAACATATTCTTCCAGAAGCTGTTCATCTTCCAAAAATAAATCACTTTCAAAGTCATCATTTTCTACAGTGAAAATACTTGTATTTATGACTTTTTCTACTGCTTTAATGAGACGACTTGGTTGAGTTATAAGAGCCTCACTTTCTCGACATTCAATGTTACCTTTATCACTCGTTTGGATATATCCTGTTGAAAGTATATGTGGATAATCGTATTATTCTTGCAGTTGGATTAGGATTAAATCCTCCGCGTTGTCTAAGTTTTGGGAATAAATGCTCCACCGAATCTTGATTACACAATCCTGTTGCAAATTCAACTCCTTCAAATCGATTTGCAAGTCTTTCATAAGTGCATAAGTTGCAAGAATAGCTCGTGTAGTTAAAACAAAGCCTTTGAAACAAGGAACTTGTGTTACTTTTTGTGTTGATTTTGACCACTTTGAACATCATTCAGTAAAGTTTGTTAATAGAACCTTTAAATCAGGATTTTTGGAAGACAATGGTCGGTTTCCGCCATATGTAACTTTAACACTATAACTGTTGCAAGCATCGATAACATTATTGATACGTTCTGCAAAATCTGCAGTTGCTTCCCATGTTTCAGTATTCAATTCTTTTTCATGGCCAGCTGTTTTTATCGCGGCTGCAAAAGTACTAAACTGACTAAATAATTGAAAAGTTCTTTTAACGTTTATTGCTTCGAAATTATTCGGATAAATGTGCGCTTCTGTAATGTGAGATAATAAATTAGAGTCTCCTTTTGTCAATAGACCATGTCATTTCAAAATCTGAATATGATGCAATTATTTTTCCATCACAGTAAATGTTAGTATGTGTCCTCAAAAAACTTGCCAATCTTTTTATTAGATGTGGAAAATCAAATGAGACATTATATTCTTTTCCGTTATGTGTAAAATATGGTTTTTCTGCATTAATGCCGAGTTGAGCGTAAACACTTTGATTATTTGTGCCTTGATCGCATGTTAAAAGTTGCACATTAGCACCCGTTTCTTTTAATCTAGACATTCTTTCATCAATGTTACTATTTCCTCTGCTTTCATACATTATCCCGAAAAGAAATATGCTAAAGATTAACGCCATGGATGATGCGCATTCAAACTGTCTAAACAGAATACGAAGACACATTTAGCTCTCTCAAATTTTCTTTCTAAATGTCCAAGATCAACAAGACCTTCTATGTRATCTAATTTTAGTGAATATTCTTCATAACTTTTTATAGACRTTWCRTCCCATTTCAAAGCGCATACTCTTTCCTCTAATGGAATATGAGAAATCTTATCTTTTAATTTTTGGAATATAAAATCGCAAAATCCTGGTTTAACATCATATTCTTCCAGCCACTTCCTAATAGTTCACTGTCCAGGAAAATTACATCCTGCTTTTCTTAAACGACAGAATGCAGACGGTGAATAGTAATATAATTGTCGTGAAAGATTTTTTCTTCTTGTGTATATGTCGCGTATGAAGTTGTAAATTTATCATAGCTTTCGCAACGGGATGCAGATCTTGCTCATGCATCAATTTATTTAAGATCTTTTTCTTTTGCTTTGATTTTTTTGGCATTCTACATTGTCGAGTTACACGTAGGCGGAATTTCAAACATCTAACTTGATTCCGCAAGCGATTTACTTCAGATTGTAAAGATTTAATCTTACTGTTTAAATCCTTTACTTTCTTTGTTTTATTTTTTTCTATAGTTTCGTTATTTGCATTATCAGGTACAATAATCGTCGAAATTTTTTCATGCATAGGTGGCTCAAGATACATCCATTCCATAATATCTTCTTCTTCCACTGAGTTATGAAAATGTAAATTTGCTGGCTTATATGTTTTTAGTGGAGGCTCTTGTAATATTTGCTTTTCTACTATTATATTTTTAGAAATAGGCGTTACTGATATTATACTGTTCTCTGAGGGGGATTGTCTTGTGATATTTTCAGTAAGATATGGCTCTGTTTCATTAAAATTTATTCTTTTCCTGTTAGGTTCATTGGAATTCTTTTAAGAGACACTTAAATCAAATGGAATTGGCATCTATTTTTAATCTTTTTGTAACGCTTTTGGGATTAAATGAGTCTGAGGTAAAATGGTCTTCGCACAATCCGGCACGTCGAAGAGAAATAGAAGACCATGTTTCTAGATTAGTATTTCCTATAAGAGTAATAAAATAAAAATTACATTGATAATTACAATAATATATTCGCTGAAGCATAAAATTAATAAATTATAAAATTATTATGAACATAAATGAATATAAATCTACTAATGTTGAATAAATGCTATATCATGTTGCTAACTATTATTAAAGATAGCCATAATAAAATAAAAAATTATAATGTAATTATAATGTATATAAATAAGCAAAAGAAAAAGAAATCTTTAAAATATGTTATCAAGAAACACGATATTGTCTAGCACTAAGCGTAACGCAAGATCAGATATATA
>JANQDE010001317.1:9295-19785 GCA_037157785.1 Cephalotes varians
CGTGCGCACATTGCGCGCGCTGCGCTGCGCGTTCCACCGTTTGACATCTGGATGTGTTTGGATACTTGACATTGTTAACGGAACCGATTTGAAAGTTGAACGTGCACACTGAGGATGGCTTAAAGGTAAGCCGAAACGTTTGTAATTATACTAAATAAATCTTATTAGTTACTGCGCACCATCAACAGCGTGTTATAGCTCTCATTAGCCCTTCCACGATATTATAATTTTTAAATAATTTATTATTTAACTTAATATTATGAATAAGGTTATAATCAGAATAAAGTAGCATTTTAAAGGTAATGAATCAAAATTACAATGACTAACCTTTATATTTTCTGTCACAGCATGTATATAAAATGTACACTTAAACGAATCACAAAAACAGTCATTCACATTTTAAAATCACTGCGAGTACTGAAAATCTATAGTGCACGTTACATATAATAATATATATATCCCGTTCTCTCGTTCGCTCTCGGCTCTCCCGTTCTCTCGCTCGCTCACTCTCGATCTCGATACATGCATGCGTACATCACCAGGTTTGATCACTAGCGCCTCTTGTGTCAAAAATTCCAGACGTACATGAAAGGAATGTGGTCGACGATGATAATAACGATGACGTATCTTAACGTGAATTTTATATAGATTGGACTTTTCGTCGCAATATCTCAACTCATAGGGCACGTAGGGGAAAAATGAAAACACTTTTCTTATACAATTCGAACCCAAGCTATCCATTGCGCCTATTTAAAAATTCATCGATTCAGCCGTTATTGAGATTCAATAATCACGAGTGCTCGCAACTTGCCGGCTCGCGTAAAGGTACATGGTGCATCTCGTCGCGCATACACTTTAGCGCCGAGACACTACCGTGTCTCCTGATATATATATACGTACGTATGTACATGTATATAATTAAACATTAGAATTACCGAAAAACTGCTATAACTCGTCTCTTTTCGTACTCTTTTTGCAATATTATCGATCAATTGATTTTTTTAACAATCATTGTGAAAATAATGTCTTGTTCGGTTAAATAAATGTCCAACTAATGTCTTGTATTCTTAACTAGTCTTTATTCGACATAACTATGCGACTGACTCCTTTGCCCTTCGAGAGTTGAGTATTAAGCTTTTGCTTTCCTGCCTTCGGTCTTTTCCGGATTTTGTCGCCGCGCACGCATATTTGTACATGCGAGTACGTTGCTATCACGCAGTACAGTAGCGAACAAAATTACTTAAATCTCAATACACCTCCTTAATTTTGTTGCTACATATTCATTTCGCTTAAATTTACATTTTCCTAGTAGTTATATAGATCATGTCTTTTTATTATTTTTTTATTTTTATATTTATTTTAAGCAAATAGAACATTTTCCTTTTGACAATATATATCTTCGAAACAACTCACACTATATTCAAAAGTAATCTAAAATTTTCAAACTTATTCTTCCCTAAAGCCTTCGTTAGGATATCCGCTATATTATTTTCTGAATCTACTTTTATAATATCCATTTCTTTGTTCTCATAACATTCGTTTACAAAGTGATAATGCACTTCAATGTACTTAGAATTTTTAGTTAAATTTCCAAATTTTGAAATCGCAATGGCTCCAGAGTTATCTTCAGAGATTTTGATTAGTTTATCAATTTTAATTTTGAAATCTTCCAACAGTTTCTTTATAACTTTGATTTCGCTAACTGCTTCTGACAAAGCAACATATTCGACGGCGGTTGACGACTTTGTCACACTGCCTTGTTTTCTGGTTTTCCAATATATTACATTTCCAAAAACTCTTATAAGATAACCAGTAGTAGATTTTCTATCTATTCTATCTCCCGCCCAGTCTGCGTCGACAAAGCAATCCACATCTTCAGCCTTTAAATTTCTTTTGTAAGTTAATTTTAATTCTCTTGTGAGATATAGATATTTCAAAATTCTTAATGCATACTTATAGTGAGTTTCATCATAATTGTTTTGAAAGCGACTCAAATAATTTACACTATAGCTAATGTCTAGTCTCGTTCCTGTATTAATATATAATAAAGCTCCAATGAGATTTCTATATTTTATGTCATTTGACGCTGACTGCGCGGGTTCCAGGCTTAAATTTTGTTCCATAGGTGTACAATATAGCTTGCTATTTACAATGTTGTATTTTTTTGCTAAAGACTCTATATAATCTATTTTGGTCTAGTTTCATCTCATTATTTTTATAATCGTACTTAATGTTAATTCCTAAATAAGTCCTCACTTCACCTAGGTCTTTTATCGCAAATTTACATGACAATTTGGCTTTAGTCTCATTAATTTTCTTCATTTTTTTTCCACAGATCAATAAATCATCTACAAAAAGAATTAGGTATATTGTTTCATCATTCTCTTGTTTTATGTACAGACAATAATCGCTCTTACTCCTTTGAAATCCTAAACTTTTTATGTATTCATCAAAACATTCGTACCAAGCCCTTGGGCTTTCTCGCAGACCATACAACGCCTTATTTAGTTTGCACACTTTGCCGCTTTTATCATCCATAACCTGTCGGTTGTTTCACAAATACTTCTGATTTTACAATATCGTTAAGGAAAGCCGTTTCTACATCCATCTGTATAATCAATAAACCGTTTTGACAACAATAAGATAACAATAACTTTAATGTTTGTATTCTTGCAACTGGAGAATATAGATCTTCCAATACCTCTTTCTGTTGAAAACCGCGAACTACTAATCTGGTTTTCTTACGATTATCAAATTTATTTGTGAAAACCCATTTCAAATCTAAGACCCTTTTATCTTTGGGTTTTTCTACTATCTGTCAAGTTTTATTTTTGTTCAAGCAATTCATTTCACGATCCATTGCTTCTTTCCATAAATCATAATCATTACTTTTTAATACCTCTTCATAGGTCCTAGGACTATCTGCACTAACTACATTTACATAAATATAATTCGTATTTATTTGTCCATATCTATCTGGTTTTTTTCTTTCGCGAGCTGACTTTCTTATTTCATTTTCTCGATCTAAACTGTAAGCATCTGATTTGTTACTTAACTTTCTAGTTTTCTTACTATTTATCTCCTTTTCATTTCTTTCATTTGGTTCAGAGTTTTCATCGACACTTATCACCGATTCTTCATCACTTTCATCTTCACCTTTGAATCCTATTAAATTTTCATTTTCGTTTACAAATTCTACATGTCTTGCAACGATTATTTTGTTATTGATTAAAACTCTGTATCCAAATTGTTCATAACCCACAAGTATACCAACGTCAGCTTTCCTATCCCATTTGGAAATTCTTTTAACTTCCGATACTCTTGCAAAAACTTTATTTCCGTATAATTTTAAGTTACTAATATTTGGTTCTTTTCCAAAAAATATTTCGAACGGAGTTTTATATTCGTAAGTATTCGTAATTATTCTATTTTTCAAATATGCTGCGGCCTTGACTATTTCAGGCCAGTACCTAATATTTAGTTTTGAATCTGAAAGCAAACACCTAGCTGAATTCATAATAGTTCTATTATATCGCTCTGCAGTTCCATTCAGTTCGTGAACATATGGTGGGCATGGTTCTACACCTATCCCTCTTTCGCTGGCTAGACTGTACATATCTTTGTTCATATACTCCTTACCGTTATCACACCTAAGTCTCTTAATCTTTTAAGTAAAATTTTCAACTTGGTTTATGTAGTCCACGAAACAATTATAAACTTCATTTTTTTATTTCAATGTATAGACCAATGCACATTTACTATAATCATCTATAAAGGTCAAAAAATATTTTGAACCATCACATCCAGTATTAGTATGGGGCCCATTTAAGTCTGTATGTACCAATTCTAAAATTTCCTTTGCTACGTTTATTTTGAAAGGGGATTGTGCATTTTATTTTGAATACAAGTTCCACATTTTAAGAATACCTGTTCAAAATTTTCTGGCATTCCTTCTACTAATTTGTTTTTACTCATAGCATTTAAGTTAGAGCTGGGATTTAGTTGCACATTTCGAGCCGATTTCAGAGTCGACGCCCACCGTTCCCCTCTTACCGCTCGTATCCTAGCAACGAGCCGCCAAATGCTTATAAACAACGTTCGTGACGCTTCACCTCAGGAGCGTTGGAACTCTAAGATGCATTGCAATCTCCCTGAGCTTTGAGTAGCTAATTAGAAATTTCCTTTTTTTTTATTTACGCTTTGCATTCAATTTTACATTAATAATTAAAAATTCTTTTGTTACTAATATTAGTAATATTAGTAAAATATTAGTAAAAGTGATTAAAAAGTAATAAGAAACACACACACACACATGCATGCACGCACGCATACCTATATATGTACATATAATAGTCATATAAATTAGGACAATAGTTTCCACGTCACTCTTGAGGTACCATTGCTGACGCGTTTTTTTTTAAAGTGGTTTCCCCAGTAGGCCTATTCCACTGAAAAGAACAATATCATAGATCTATTTGGGAACAAACAAGGAAAATAAAAGGAAAAACAAAATAATTAATTACATATATAAATATACAATATTAACTCGATTTTCTAGACCGTTTGCACGATTCTACAAGGAATGAGATATCTATAGGAATGTTAGAAGAACTAGTTCGCATTAATGAAGATAAAGATGTATCGCTTAAGGAAGAATGTTTATCTGTTTTTATATTTTTCATTTTTGAAAAGGAGCATTCACATAAATATGTAGATCCAAACATAGAAAAAATTCGTAGTCCAAAATTTTTAAGATTAGGATAATTTGAGAAATTCAAAATTTWWAAAAATTCTGCTCCTTTTTCTGGACGCGCTTTTAAARAGAGATCATTTTGCAAATCGCAAAGTTCTTCTTGAAAYTGTAAATTTTGATCTTCAATTTCCACAGTGAGAGGATTTCAAAAAGAATTAAGTCCTTTCTAAGACTTTCAAAATCTGTAAAACGCGTATCGAACTGACTTATTAAAGAATTAATTAAATTAATATATTTTTTGAAATTGCAATTTGTACCATATTCTTCAAAAAGTATTTGGCAAGAGGGATAAAAATGAAGACTGTCTTTTTCTAAATGGTTCTTAAATAATGCCAATTTCCTACGAAATGAATCAATATGACTGACTAATTGACACATTGTCTGGTTGGTCTTTTGCAGCTTTAAATTTAAATTATTTAGATGACTTGTCAAATCGGTAATAAAAGCGAGCTCACAAAGAAAGTCTGTATCTTCGAAGAGAGATTTAAAATCATTATCTTTTGCAATGGACATTTCTTGCAAGAAAAGGAAGATCTCTTTTCTTATCGCGAAGAACTTCTCTAAACATTTCGCGGCACTAAGCCATCGAACTTCACAATATAAAGGTACATCTGTATAAATTGCATTATGTTCATCGAGAAAGTGTTGAAATTTCGATGAGAAAGAAATTTGTGACCGCCTTTTATTAAATTGATGATTTTAGTTACTGTTTTCATGGCGGTACACAATTTTATAGCTTTCCCACATAATGCTTCTTGATGTATAATGCAGTGAATAAAAGGGATTTTTAAATCTCGCTGCCTTAGTTGACCAAAGAAACCAGTTTTTGAACCTATCATCGCTTTCGCGCCATCAGTCACAATAGCCGAACATTTTGAAAAGTCGGTATTAAATTTTTGAAGAATTTGTTCAACACCTCTAAAAATATCAACACCTGTTGTTGTGCCATGCATTGGAACGAAATCTAACAGCTCCTCGACATATGAAAAATCATTTTGTACAATTCGAATAAAAATACTCAGTTGACTCACATGTCGATTATCGGTGCTTTCATCTAAACATAATGAAAAATAACTACAACTTGCTAATAAAGATTTTAATTTTTCTTCTATTGAACAAGCAATATTAAAAATTYKTGATGCTACTGTCTTTTTACTTAAAGGAATGCTAGCGGCTTCAGCAAGAGTTAATGAATTGCCGAATGATTTTACTGCCTCGATGAGACACTCCTTTATAAAATCACCTTCTATAAACGGCCTAGAATGTTTGGCAATGAGAAGCGAAATAGCATACGATGCAGTAACAGCTTTCATCGAAGAAGTATTATCGTTATCATTAAAACTCGAAGAATTCGAACCTTCCTGATATATTAATTTTAATCCTTCAATTAAATCCCTTTTTTCTTGATCTACATACTTAGAATATTCATCTGCGTGTTTGTTTTTATGGTGTCTATCAATGACAAATTTTTTCACAACAACAGGATGACAACCGTATAAAAGACAAACTGTCTGGTTGTTAATCAGCCCAAAAAAATTATTCTCCCATGTTTTATCAAAATATTGTTCATACCTTTGCTCACTAGCCATTGTACAGGTTTAATGAAGAAACTACACTTAGAAGCACTTAGAAGCAAAAACCACAATTTACAAAACTTACAATTTTAGACACATACACACACACAAACATAATTTATAAGAATAATAAAAAATTTATATACGCGCACGCATTTTATATCTACGTTTCACAAAGCAATAAAGAGATCACCAGAAATTACGTACTCAAGAAAAATCCATAATAAACACAATTTTTAAAAAATTGGTAAGAATAATAGAAAGTTTATACCACACAGAATAATAGAAAGTTTATATCACACAGAAAGTTTATCACTGTATCTCGTACGTTTGACAAAGCAGTCTGCCTGCAGCAGTAACGRATCGTTGRAAAACAAGAAGGAATCAAAAYAATTGCATATCGAAYGCGCGATACTTRTTCGCGGGAATAAATTTCGCGTGGGAAATTTAAATCATTCKTCGAAGAAGACTCTTCATAGAGTTTCTTTATKAATTTTAAATATTTTAAATTTAAAGCTGCAAAAGATCAACCAAACAATATGTCAATCAGTCATATTGACTTATTTCGTAGGAAAAATTAGTATTACTTAAAAATCATTTAGAAATAAACAGTCTTCATTTTTATCCCTCTTGCCAAATACTTTCGAAGAATGTAACAAATTTAAAAAATATATTAATTATATTAATTCATTAATAAGTCAATTCGATGTAGATTTTACAGATTTCGTAAGCCTTAGGAAAAAATTAATTATTGTTGAAAATCTTCTCACTGTGGAAATTGAAAATTAAAATTTAGTTTCAAGAAGAACTTTGCGATTTGCAAAGTGATCTCTCTGAAAGCGCGTTCAAAGAAAAAAGCAGAATATTAAAAATTTCGAATCTTTCAAATTACCCTAATCATAAAAATTTTGGTCTACGAATTTTTTCTATGTTTGTATTTACATATTTATGTGAATGCTCCTTTTAAAAAATAAAAAACATAAAAGTAGATAAATGTTCTTCTTTAAGCGATATATCTTTATCTTCATTAATGCGAACTAATTCTTCTAACATTCTTATAGACATTTAACATTTCTTATAGATATCTCATATCTTGTAGAATCATACAAACGGCCTAGAAAATAGAATTGATATATTTATATATGTCTTAATATATTTATATATGTTTATATATGTATAATTAACCATTTTGTTCCTCTTTTTATTTTGTCTCTTTCGTTCCCAAATGGATCTACGTTATTGTTCTTTTTAGTGGCATAGATCTACTGGGAAAACTACTTTAAAAAAACGCGTCAGCAATGGTATCTCAAGTGACGTAGAAATTATTGTTTTAATTTATATAACTATTACACACACACACACACACACACGCGCGCGCGCGCGCGCTCGCGCGCACGTGTGTTTCTTATTACCGATTTTTTAGTTAATAGTAACCTTTCTGTATATATTGCAACAGTAAATTAATTATACTATTTATTATAAATATGGCACACAAAGTAGAAGTTTTAAATAAAATATATAAAATATATAATTAAATAATTATAAAATGACTAAAAAATATACGTATTTTATTAATAATAATATATATAATAATATTATTATTATTATTATTAATATTAGTAACAAAAGGATTTTTAATTATTAGTGTAAAATTGAATGCAAAGCGTAAATAAAAAAAAAGGAAATTTCTAATTAGCTACTCAAAGCTCAGAGAGATTGCAATGTCACTTAGAGTTCGAAGGTCCTGAGGTTAAGCGTCACGAACGTTGTTTATAAGCATCGGGCGGCTCGTTGCTAGGATACGAGCGGTAAGAGGGGAACGGTGGGCGTCGACTCTGAAATCGGCTCGAAATGTGCAACTAAATCCCAGCTCTGATTTAAGTAATTGAAATTTACATGTCCTAACATTTTGTGGAATTTCTCCTTTTGAGTCATTTTCTCTACAGTTTTAACATAAACCTCCTTTCCTTCTACATAGCTCATTTTATACAAACCAAACTCCTTGTGTGCTATTGCTATCAAATTATTTCTTTTGTTGAAAATTTTTGACGTATCCCCTTCAGAGAAAATTTTATTTCCATCGGTTACTCTAGCATAACTAATTAAATTTTTATCCATCACTTTTACGTAAAATACATTTGACATTGTGATTAGTTCTAGTTTTGTTTACTACAAAATATGTCACTATTTTACCAACTTTTGTTCCTTTCAAAACTCGACCGTCACCTACTTTTACATTAATTGGTTTTGCCAAATTTAGACATTCAGAAAAATAAGAGTCATCATTAATTGTATGGTCTGAGCATTCACTGTCCAATATCCAATCTATTTTACAAGTATCGCTAACATACACAGTAGCATCGCTCATACAATAATCTCCGCGCTCTACTTGCGCTAAAAAGGATCCAGTCTCTTGAACGTCGTAACGCTCGTTGCACGAATACCTGGCGTCGTGTTGTCCAGTTCCGTCGTAATGCAGCTGCCATCCTCTGCCTCGTCCTCGTTGACCATAGCCTCGTCCGTATCCGCGTCCGCCGCGGCCCCTGTATTGCCGCGGAAATCCCGATTGCTGTTGCTGCTGCTGTTGCGAATAGTGCGCACCTCCTGGCCAATGCGTCGCTCTATTTGCTCCGCCTCTGCCTGTGCACCACGCCATGAATTACAGCAATTTTTCTTTGTGTGTCCACGCTCTTTGCACTGATAGCACTGTATGTCCTTCTTTTCAACTTTGAAAACACTTGACTTTGTCTTGCCTTTTTCACTTTGGCTTCGCGTTTCCCACATGACTATTTTATTTTTTAAAAATTCACACGTGCGGTCACACTCCTTCATGGTATCAACCAAATCTCCAATATAACTCAATGAGTCCGGTAATGTCTTGAGCATATAATCGAGTTTTTCTCGTTCATTTACAGCTGCGCCCGCACTTTTCAACTGGTTGATTATTTTCTCAATTTCCGAAAAGAAGGTGCTTGATTCCTCAAAGTCTTTTAGCTTCATTCTGTCAAGTCTATTTCTAGTACAGATTTGTGCGGTGGATTTCTTCAAGTATATTTCATCAAATTTTTTAAATATATCTAACGCCGTGTCTTTATCGCCAATGAATTCCAATTGTTCATTTGAGATACTACAGTATATGTAATTCATTGCCTTTAGATTCTTTTCATTCCACTCAGCTTCCGCATCTGTATTTAACTTTTCTCGAATAGCCGGCTCGTCACATTTCTTTAATTTCAAATACAGTAAGATCCTTTTCTTCTATATGTTGTAGTCACGTCCATCAAAGATTCGTAGTTTGAATTCTTCATCCTTCATCATCTTGATTCGTTTTATAATATTTCTCTCGTTACCAAAAATTTTGATTTTCCATATCAAAATATTTTCAATCTGTTCTTCTACGAGCCTTCTTAGTTTTTCAGGATCTATTTTTGATTCACTTGGTTCACCTTTCACTATTTGGCTATCCGTTACTTGTGGCCACATAACATCCACATTTTTCGGCAACCAGTGGATCGTAACCACGGATCTCTGCTACCATGTGAAAATAATGTCTTGTTCGGTTAAATAAATGTCCAACTAATGTCTTGTATTCTTAACTAATCTTTATTCGACATAACTATGCGACTCCTTTGCCCTTCGAGAGCTGAGTATTAAGCTTTTGCTTTCCTGCCTTCGGTCTTTTCCGGATTTTGTCGCCGCGCACGCATATTTGTACATGCGAGCACGTTGCTATCACGCAGTACAGTAGCGAACAAAATTACTTAAATCTCAACAATCATATAGACTTTTCATGATTTTTAGACTACAGATGAGATGAAAACGACTTAATTTCCAAAAAACGTTCCAAGCAAAAAGGAAATAAGGCTTTTTTAATGAAGAAACGCGTAATATCGCGAATTTTTGTGATTTGAACACCATTTTGGGAGCCTCCATATTGAATTTTCTATTTCGGATCCATTACATTTTGAACTTTAGGTTTCGAGGCCTCGATTTTACCTGGTGCAAAACATGGGAATCGCCTGTTTGATAAAAAATTTTGCATCTAAAATTTTTTGTCGTCGAAAAAATCGCATTTTTTTGCAAAAATTTGATCATAACTTTCTTAAAATTAATTTTAGACAAATTCTGAGGCTATATTCTGAAAGAACATGAAATTTCACGTC
>JANQDE010000133.1:16369-45238 GCA_037157785.1 Cephalotes varians
ATATATACACATTTATATATGTTCTATGATATAATTAGTGAAATTTTTTAAGCGTATTACACATCAATCCAAATATTATTGTGGAATTTTTATATATAGTTTATGTTCACATCTCAACACATAAAATATATTATATTATCTTGTTAATAACTTGCATATTATTTCTTTTGTCAAGTAGTAGTCTTTGCCACTGTTGTTCCTTTTTTTTCCAATTAGTATATTAGAGAGAAGAGAGAAATATACAGTATTCCTAGATGACTGTCTATTTTATGTATTAGATATAAGATTCTTAAATAATGTGCAATACATAACAGCAATAAATAACAGCAAAATAAATTTAACATAAAGACAAATAAACAAAATACATAATAAAATCATAATCGAATTGAAAAATATGTATATTTATATTTAAGAAATCGTGTAATCATTTCAATAATTTTATAATTAAATAAATAATATAAAGAGAAGTTACAGTTAATTATTTAAAAATTATATAATGCGACTACAATTTATATCACATAGTGTATACATATATAGTGTATATATATATATATACATACATATATACATATATATATATATATATACATTTATACATAATTTATAATGCAATTATTTTCTCATAATAATTTAACAAACGTTAGATCTAATACTAGTATAGACACCTTATTTGTGCATATATTATTATTGTGTAACAATATTGTATTTGGGGTTTAATAATTAGCCATGATTTGCCATTATTATCAATATCTACAAAGTAGAAGTGGGGCATTTCTTATTATCGAGGAGCATTATTTTTTAACGCTATAGACTATTCAAAACCGATAACACTATTTGAAACGATAATGCTATTTAACAACTAGTATTAACGCACTTATATAAAACGTCTCTCTCTCTCTCTCTCTCTCTCTCTCTCTCTATATATATATATATATATATATATATATAACAATCAAGAAAAAAATATTCTACCATTTTGAATCTTTTTTAAGACTTGACACAATGGGTGGTCCCAATAAATAAGAATATAAACACTTAATAAATAAAAGTATCTAAATCTTGCAGCTAATAATTCTTTAACTTATTTCTTATTGGCTCAATAGTTTGATTTACAATTTGTATTACATTTAAATTGAACATAAAAACTAGAATACTCATCTTAAGAAATTCGACTTATAAATGTCGGTTTCATTCATAGTAGCAGCAAATTATATAAATATGTTTTGATATTTATAAAATTATTTTAGAACACTATATAATTTTTTAAATATATATCTGAGATATTAGTCAAGTTAAATTTTGATAAACACTGTAATATAGAGTTACTATAAAAAAATTATCTAACAAAACTCACAGTGTTATAAAAACAATGTCATTTTTTTGTAATTTTGTGATAATGTTGGCCACATACAGCCAAATAACATTTTATTTCTTTAATATGTGTGGCACAATACGTACATCGGCATTAAACCAACAGTATATTTTATAAAATCTTTATTTTTATCTAGATTTCATCTCACTAAACAATTAATTTCACTGCTTGACTAGACTTTTACGGGTGTTCACTGGTAATTGTAATCTATTATACAAATCTTATATATACTAGAAAAGTGTTTCCCGTCACCACTATAAAAAATGGACAGACTTAGCAAGAGTAAATCGTACAATCATACATAAATCGTACAAAAAAAATGTGACATCTATTATAAGAATAATATAAAGCGATTATTCTTTTATATCACCTGATACATTAAAAACAAATCTTTATCTACAAATACATTGCTCGTCCTGTTAATAAGCTCTCTCGAATTTCTTTATTGAATTGAACAAACTTTTGAAGTTCCGAGAGAATCGTCCATCGCTGCCGCACGTCTTTTAATACCTTCCAGGTACACCTCGCGATTGAAAAGTCCAGCGCCAAGCGGAATTCTAAAAATAAAGAGTAATACATATATAGATTGCATGTTATCTGGTACAAAGGATTCAAGCTATATGACTATCACTTTAAACGTCAATAAATGACAAACACATACGTATCGATACCCGGTCTCAACGTGGTTTTAAAAACGCCCCAGACCGGCTTGTGATCCGAGGTGCAAATACTTGGAACAGAATCATATACCAAGCATTCTATAACCCCGTCTCTAGAACTCTCGTGGCTAACGCGTCGAATGTATCCTCTGCTGTGACCTTTTCCCCTAAAGAGAATTCTGTCGGTATATGCGGGAGTGCGTTGCTTGCTGCTGGAATCAAAATTTTGTGTTCCCGGATCGTATTTATATGTAGGAGGGAACATAATCGAGGCTTCTTCAAAACCGCGTAATACCGCTCCTTCGTTTAGGATATTTTTCAACTGATCCTTGCGCATGTTTATCGGCGATTCTTGAGGAAAGCACGTATTTGTGATCCATTGAATCACTTCCTCTCTCGGTTGAGCTAGACGGAAGTTCAAATCACCACACCAAAACACGCAATCAAAATTTTGCGTCACATCTGTGAAAATATGATATATGTTATGCACAAAACACAAAACTATCGAAGCTCTAACGCTTGACGTTACCTTTGCTTTTGTGCTTGGTAGGTAGTTCTTTGGGTAGGTCAAGATTTCTAATGATTCTCTTTATGTCATTGACCCGTTCCTTTACCTTATCTTGATGTGCGGTCAAATGAGCAGTGACAAAGAGAAAGCTGGTGCCGAATATCATGAGAGCTATAGCTACTGCACCCTTCGTTCTGAACGCCGTCCCGGTTCTCGTCGAGAAGCTGTCCTCCTCCGGAATCGAGCAGAACCAAATCAAATCTCGTCTTATAAATAATGCGAGGTGAAGTGTACCGAGGTTACTGCTGGTTAGCAGCACGTGCGAAGGGCCGAGAGTTTCTTGCAGAGCTGCTTCCCACTCATGTCGTTCGGAACACGACTCTTGAGTTCCTATAGCTAACAAATCGGGAACAGTCTCTATGTCGGATGGCAACATAAAATCATTCAATTCTTTCGGCGGAGTCTGGCCATTCATGTTCCACGTGCCGACAAAAATTTTCAATTCTCGATTAGGCAATACTTTCTCAAGTTCCACTGGTCCGAGTAAGGAATTGGCAGCAATTCTTCCGTGAAGAAAATTCCTACAAAATTCAATTGTTAGCCATCAAATAATTATTTCAGATAATATTCTGTGAAAAAGAATGTACCTTTCCCGAGCCTTCTGAGTAGGAATTAAATTAAGTACTTGCGCAGCAAGTAATGATTGCTTTGCCAAGCTATCCATAGATGCCCCTGTCGTTTGACAAAAGTAACGATCTTTCTTTTTGGACAGAGCATCGTGGGACGTTGAACGTGGCTTATGCTGGATCGGTGCACTTTTAATAGAGTCTGGACTAGAATGTCTCATAGAGTTTGTGGGTGAGTTCACAATCAAGTTATCCGCCGATCTCCTATGAAGCAATCTACGACGTAATTGTCCTGATATACTCGGCGATAGTGATCCGGAGGAAGAATATTCACCTGAAACACAGTTTAGAATTACACATTACGCGCGAGAGTCTATCAATAGAAATCAATAGAATTGCACCAAAAAAAAAATCATCCATTATTTCGAAAGCAAAAAACATACACTGATAGAGCAAACATATTTTGTGCCTAAAAATTAGTTTCATAACGAGATTACGGCATTTCGCTGTAATGAAACCAAATTGCTTCAATTGCCACCTACTGCAATCTTGGCATAAACGTGCAGATTCATAACACGATGAAACTAGATAAGATTTGTTAACATTTAATGCTTAATATAGATGTAAATATCTTGAACTCATCTTTGAACTTGTAATTAAACATATGTATATATGTACATTAGTAAAACTAAACTTACTTGATTTAAAAATAGACGGCTATTTGAACTTGAATCGAGCAATTTATCAAATTAACTTTAAATAGTATTGTAATCGTTCTATTGTCACCATAGGTAACAGTCTACATTTAACTTAAACAGATACATAAGGTCTATAAATCTACTAAACATATTTCCCCTACTAAATATATTTCCTAGTATTTTAAATTAGAAAAAATATATACATATATGTAAAATACAAACACACACACAATTATAGCTGCACACAACAACATTACAGCATTTATGCATTTATACTTTATGTTTCTAATCTAGACGCAATATGTTTCTTAAATAGAACTAATGTATGTATGCAGAACACATATTACTAATTTAATAATTCTTTATAATGTCGACACTTCGACTATCGAAGAGAAAAATTCAATACTTCGTAAGAACAAAATGTAAAACTAGCAAAAATATAAGGAATCATAATTTTAAGCAGCGTATAAATTTTGTATATCATTTTGTACCTTCTTTCTCTGGCTTTTCGAAATCAGTATCACGATATTGAACCATACTGTAAACATCTGTAGGATTGTAAAACTGCCGTTCCATTTCCAGGAAGAAATAAGTGATAAATTTTCCCTTTGTAAAGTACTCATCCTTAAAGTATGTTCGAGCTTTCTCAGACTCAATCAGATCGTTTTCATCTTCTGAAGAGTTTTCGAACGAGTCTTCCGTTGAGTCTGCAGAGAAGTCACTATCTTCACTACTCTCTTGAGAAATCGCCTTTGTTTCTTTTACTAAAAATTTGCGCGTATCGCTTGTAATGCTAGCATTAAGAGATTCTAATATTGCGATTTTAGAGTCAGGACTGTAACTTTTCGTTCCATTATCGTGATGTATTTTCTCAGTATCTCCCGGAGATGACCGAGAACTTACGCCTGCATCATTATCCTGTTTTAAAAAAGCAATTTTCGTATTCATATGTCTGTCCGATCCTAATTTGGAATGCTGCTCATTTTTCATAACGTTATATTTCTCATGCTTTTCACTCATATCGTCATTTACATTAGAAAATCTGGAACTTTCACTTTTTACAGTAATTAAGTTCTTACAATTTTTTTGCACATCTGCTAAATTCTTATCATTATTTTCTTTTCCAGATAAACTATTTCTTGAAACTGTCATACAAATTTCACTATTAACAGTTTTCGAAATCTTTTGATCAGAACAAGATGCACCTCCCAAGTGATCAGTTTGTCTGCTATCAAATACTTTCTCCTGCTTATTATAGAAATCTGACTGTTCTTTTAACTCGTCATTCTTCTCCTTAAATATGCAACGTAATTTATCAAGAAAACTTTTCCTTCTTTTCTTATTCGACATTTTCAATAGATTCTCAACGATCAAGAGAAACACATACACGTGTCTCAAAGATAAGATTTACTAACTCCACGTCTACAACAGATACTGGAATTGCTACTCCGCTCTGCACACACACACACACTTTAAAAAGAATATAAAATGGAGGGGATACAAGGTCATCATCAAATCGCATTACACAATGCGCATAGAAAGAAAAGGAGTGCCACTTGCAACTAGTTGAAATTAGATATGAGGTAATGAAAAAAATTCTTTTCCTCCATTATTTTAGAATAAATTATGCCACTAAAAAAACAGCCATTATTCTAATGCTATAATTTTGTTACCGTCAGTCGTTCGTAAATGTTGATTTGCCATTCACAGAGAGAAACATTTCTTTAGATATAACAAATTTTTCTAAATCCAAAGAAATTTGCATTGCATTAGAATAGTCTAATCAAATCTAATCAACAAATTTAATCAAATCAAATCAATGTCAACTAAAAAAATGTAATTATTTGATTTTTCAAATAATATATATATTTTTACCTTAAAGTAAATATTATTTTGAAAAAATTTGAATTTTTTTTAAAATAATTTTATTATTTCAGTAAAAGTATTGTATTATTTCATTTCATTTCCTAAGTCGCTTCTTCGAAAAAGCAGTAAGACGATTGGCTATTACATCTTACTGCATCGCACATCAAGCCGAAGCAACTAGCCTGCTCGCTTGTTAAGTGAGAACATGATTGGTTCTTACTTAGAGATCCAACATCACACATCGGCGAAAAATCTCATAATGCTGCACCTTTTATTCTATTCTGTGTGACTTTTTATGAGAAATAGAACTGCATCTGTCTAGTGGTGATGCCGCGAGGAACGTCTAGTGATATAACTAATTTTATAGATCCAGTCTAAAATGGACTAAATATTTAGTATAATAAAAAAAAATATTTCAAATAATCGTGTTTTTTCAAACAATATGATTTAATGCAATAAAAAATTTGTATTTAAGAAATAACGTTTTATTTAAAGTTGTATTGTTTTTATGAGATGAATGTAAGAGAGAGAGCCAAATGTAAACAAATAGAAATACCAAATGTAAGGAAATGTTTCTCTCTCTATAACGAGACGTTTTTAGTATACAAATTTCTTACCTAAATCAGTAATACTTAATTGTTGGAATGCAATTTTCAAGCTTACCTTCTATATAAGTACTATGACGCTGCTCCTTCCCCATCGCTACGTTATTTCTTCTAACTACAGTCTGTTGAACTGCTTGGGCCTGATCGTTTGCAACATTCTCTTCCTTCTCGACTAGTACGTTCGTTTGACGATCCTCATTAATGGAAGCTATCTCAGACTTGACCGAAGTACGACTCAACGTCGTCGGGGAAAGTCTGCTAACCGTTAAGCTCTGGGGTGGTGTTCTGCTACGTTCGGTCATGGCGCAGCACAGGGACAGTTTGGTGCTGGTCTGAGATCCATGCTGCGAGTTCTCTATCTTAGAATTCTTATGTGAATCTCCGTCTTTGTATGAAGACTCCAAGCAGCCGACTTTGGTCTTCTTGTTCATGAGCATGCGACAGAGAGACTTTTTCTTCTGCTTTGATTTCGGGGAAACCTCTACCTTATTTGAAACGCTAGAGACGTCATTTCCCTCATTCTGCTCCATAATACTCGCGACATTTAATGCTATTACACTTTTTATATTACACCTCTCCGTAGTCGCTTGGAGATTTCCAAGATCATCTCTTATGTCTTTATCATAGCTTATGAAAAAAATTCTTTTATCCTATTCGCAATACACGTCAAAGTATATTATAGAAAAACTATCAAAAATATTCTTTCTATATTTCAAATTATCGGTAAGCTCTCAACGAATAGAAAAAGTGTAATTTACATGCAATTATTTCCGTTCGTTACTATACGAAGTGAACATTCAATATTCTCACATCTTAGCATTTAAGCATATCGCTGTGTCGCTTGCACTTCACTATCAAACCGTAATATCTCAATTCTGCGGGATCAACCGCGACGTAACGTGTTACAATTATAAGTATTCGTATAATGCTTTGGTATCGGTTCCATTGCTCTGTTAAGTCAAATGTTCATGCGGGAGGATATTCATGGTGATACCAAGTAATCATACTTGGAGAATCGATGAGCGATACTTTTGGAGTTTGGACTAGAATCGACTAGCATCAGCAAGCATACAGCAAGACGCGAGTATCATAACATATCCATGCGAATTTGCACGTTCCTCCAGCGCGTTTCTCCTCTTTCCCTCGCAAGGAATCCGCTTGGCGAGCGACCGCGTCGTTTCTCATCCAACATCACGGCCGACTGATCGAACCTCGGGCATCCTCGTCGCGTTTCATTTCCATGCAGTGTTGTTCCTAGAGACGCTTTTTCGAGCATGCGCGTTGAATATAATCTTCAGTGAAGCATCTAATTTATATAAAAAAGGGTGATTTTAAGCTCTTATTCTGTAACTCTTAATAATGGTGTCGGTATCGTTATATTGTCGTTGTAAATATTATATATATTAAGGCTGCTTTCCTTTTAGGCAACACAGTCGACACTTTTGATAAATCGATACATGTCACTTTCCATTTAAAATTTGTTTCAAACTCAGTCAACACTCTTCGACTCTGCTCGGAAGGAGAGTCGGAGTGTTTTATCGAAGAACGCATCGCTCCCGCTATATTTCGACAGAATCTGAGCAGGTACTTAAATGTTTATTAATGTTTATGAAAAAATTGATTGTGTAAAAAATTACAATGGTAAATATTACATACTTTAATGTATATAATAAAATGTACGTAAATAATAATTTATATTTTACATCAAGACTTTCATTACTACATTTATAACTTGTAACTTATATTTGAAGTTAACTTTGTAACTTTTATGTAATGTTTAATATAAAGATTGAATATTGATATAAATTTCCTTTGGAATATTATATTACTTTTTTATATTTATAAAAGCAATTAAAATGATAATAAAACTCTATTTTTATACTATATTTCGATTGAAAATATTTAATATAACACAATATATTATACACACATTTATAAAAATTGAAAACGCATTTGAAAAGTTTTATGATGGATCTTGTAAGATTAAAGTAACTAAAAGTTCCTACACATTCTGTATATGTCGCGTTCCATTTAACTGTGGCAAACTGTGCTTGAGTGTGTCAATCTATGTCGATTTGTGTCTCCTAAAAGGAAAGCAGCCTAAATAAGTAGCACAGTGACAATGTAACGATATCAACATTATCGTTAAGAGTTACAAAATAGGGGCCTTGCTAAGCTAATCTAAAAAATAAACAAAAGGGCAAATATAAGTTAAAACGCCGTTTTTGTATATAAACAAAATTAGTATACGTTATTATTGTCATTACAATAACGATTAAGGGGGAAAACACAGTAAAATTTTGAAAAGGTAAAAATATTTTTTTTTTTGCATTTCCTGAAAAATATATATTCCAAAAATATTGTCTGAAAATTTCAGAAAGAAATTCGCAAAATTACCTGACTTATAGTCTTTATTGTAGAGCACCGTCAGTCACTCCGCTCCAAATAGATATATCGCGCTACCTGCGAAGGGACTTTCCTGTCCCCTATTATAACGTACTTTTTGAATTTCTTGGATTCTTTCCATTGAGGCAGGAATTGCTGATTGAGCTGATACTTGGAAAGTACTTTAAAGACTTTTTGTTTATTCATGAGTCATCACTTAGTAAAACTTTAAACGCGTTTTTTTTCAAAACGAGTTTTCTCAACATAGTTGAGACTCAACATAGTTTCAACATAGTTTCAACAAATCTATTTATCCGATTCACTTAATTCAAGTTGGATTTAGTTCAAAAAACCTGCCTCTTGCATGACGTAGGATTTTTTGATTCGTCGTTTCATTCCGGTTTAAAAAAAAGAAAGAAAAAAATTTTTTAATGAAAATTTTCATTTTAAAAGTCTACCAATTTGTTTAATTTTCATAATTTTCAAAATCTCTTACATAGTACGATAACTAAATATATATGTATAGTTCAAAAGTATTGACTTTTTGATTTCAGATAAACGACTGTATCCTGTCAATCAGCCAGCGAGAATTTTTCTACAGTCATACGTGTCACGAACAATATCTCTTTCAAATAAATGTTTAAAATATTTAAAAACATTAAAAAAATTTTTTTTATTATTTATATACCCAATATAAAGTACTAAAAGTTTCAACAAAATTCATTCATTACGTTCCTTTAAATTAATTCCCAAAAATATCTTCAATTTTCAAACGGTTACTATCGCGGTTATGGTCTCTATCCTTAAAATTCGAACGTTTCAAGTCATTTTCAGTCCGAGAAAAACGCAGTAAAAGTACGGACGGATTCTAGATGTGAGAACCAATAAATAATAGTGTCAATCACAAAGGTTGCAAAGACGAGTGATTCAGTTCGTATTAACCACTGGAAGCCTGATGATATAAGCCGTTAAATAATTCACTGACTAAAATCTTGAGATGATCCATAATTGATAAAACACATAAGTCAGTAAAACAATCAGATTTAAAACAGTTAAATTAGTTAAAAAAGATGTTGTGTTGACCGTCAAGACAGAATGAATGTAATTTAAAAATGTTTTGGAAATTAATAAAAAAATTATGCATCGCGCGGTATATATTGGTAATTGGAACATTTTTTAATACTATAAGTAATGGAAAAAAAATAAGCTGAAAAAAGGAAAGATTAAAATAATTTTTATTTTTTATAAAGTCAAGATAGTTTATTTGGCATCATAAGAATACCAACATTTACCAAGAATATCAAGAAAATTTATGCATTAAAAAATATTATAAAAAATTAAAGCAATAATAATAAAAGTAGAAAAAATTAGAAACCATCAGATTAATTGCGATGTTTTGCAATATCAGAATTTTATGTCATCATACAACTCTAAATGTCTTGAATCAATGTCAAAATTTACACAATTAATGTCTGTAGTCTGGAAACTTGATAAAGCTATACAAATCGCGGAAATTGTTTCAATAGACAAATTATTTCTCCTTTTATTTTTTACATTGGTAATTATTGAAAAAATTCGCTCGGTTTCGGCATTTGAATGGGGAAGAGAAAAAACAGCTTCAACTAATAACTCTAAATTTACAAATATTTTATCTCCATTAAAATCTCTGTATTCTGTTATTTTTTTCCACATTTTATTTATATCCAACGAAGCTAATTCTTTTTTTTCTGTGTCATTAAAAACTGATGGCAAAATTTTCCACTCGAATGCTAATTTTGTTAAATCAGTATGTCCTATACACGTTGCAACATAAGTTAAATTTTCAATTTCACTTCTTCCTTCGTCAAAAAGAGCAATTTTAGGGTCTAAAAAAGCTAACTGTTTAAAAAATATATCTCTATAAGGCAAACGTTTTAACATTTCGTGAACTGCCGTTTTGTAAAAATCTAAACATTTTAATTTAATTTTTTGCTCGCAATCTAATGATAGTGTCGCTAAAAAATTTTCACATTCAGACCCCACGTATATATCATCAAGATGTTGAATATTACTATCATTCTCTATATTTAAATCAACAATGTTTTTTAGAGCCTCAGGAATTATAAAATTTTGTCCCATTTGACAAATTATTTGTTGACTAATTCCAAATAGCTTATGAATTAAGATTTTGCGTGACTGAAAAAGAGCATTAAAGGAATTAAAAAAATATAATGAATATTTAAGAAATAATAGAAATGCTTTAAGAGAATTATCATTTAGTTGAGTTAAAATCATTTCCGCAGATCCTGATTTATCCTCCGTTACAGCTAAAACAAAATAATTCTTCAAAGCCTCCCAATTATCAAGTATTCTAATCACGCAATTATGCAAAACGAGCCATCTTGCATTTGACAATTTAGGAATCTTTTTCTTTTCTACATTAAAAAACTCTTGAAATTCAATTAGATTTTCACATCTCCTTGCACCGTCCGACACATAAGTGGCCACATTTCTGATAAAAATTTCACAAGATTCCGGTAGTTTCTCACAAGCTTTACTTGCTACAATTGCAGACGAATGGCAAATACAATTTAACATTATGGCATTCGGTATTTCTGATTGTAAACGCGAGAAAAACCAATTTTCGTATCCTATCATTACCGACGCGTTATCACTCGCCATTCCAATTATGTTTGTTATAGGAATTTTTGTATTCTCTAAGAGTTCTTTAAAAGATTGAAAAATTTGATGTGCAGAATAATCCGTGGCATCTAAAGCTATTAAATCCAACAATTGTGTCTTCACTTTATTTTCTTTTGATAAAAATTGCACAAGAACGCACATAATTTTCATTTCCAAAATATCCGCACTTTCGTGAATTAAAATCGAAAATCTACGTGTTTGTAAAATATCAACAATTTTCTCAATTTCGCGTTTTGCAATGACTTCTTTGATAATGTCAGTGCACTTTTTTCCGGTCAGGGAAAGATCTTGCGCAATTTTGGAATCGACACAAATATCTTTTAATAAAGAGATTAAATGATCTGCGGCTTGAAACGTTATATTATGCTCTGCGAAAAATACTGCTAGTTTTATTTCAGCGCGTTTAACTTTATTGGTATGCAGAGCAAAATTGATATCGAGACTTTTTTTCTGCTTTTGAAACGTAACATTTTTTATATGTTTGACCACTCGTGAATGGCGTATTAGACTTGATCTGGAACTTTTAATGGTAGAATTGCATAAAGTACAAAAAGCTTTATTTTTTGCGGGATGAGGGGCCAACCATCCTTTAAAAATATCTTCATCCAGCCACGAATTATGGAAACGTCCAATTATTTGTTTCTTAATGGCTCCTTTATTTACGTCCATTTTATTAACATAAAAATAACTAGAATATAATAGTATAATATATTTATACTTTATATTAATATATTATGTTTATACTTTACTTTATCTAACCTGAATGACTTAACAGTCGCCTGGAGCCCGCCAAGATTGTCTCGTCAGCGTCTATTCGCGTACAACACACAGACACATCACTGGATTTCACTGCTATTGCACCGCGCATGCGTAAAAAGCGTCTCTGAGACAGTGTTCGGATATGGGTCGGTTGTTCCGCGCATGTGCAGTGGATTCAGCATCAGTGAAGTATTAACCTTCAACAAACAAAGGTATTGATGGGTACTCTTGTCAATCAATCTCAAATATTTTAAAATTTTAAGAAATTAATTAAAAATATAAACTATAAATTAAAATACACATACACATACACCCGCATACACAACGTATGCATGGCTCACGCATGCGCGTGTGTATATCTCTAATTAAAAGTTTATAATCTACATGTGACATGAAAATATAATATTAAAAAGGAAAGCAAGAAAAAGAGAATGTTAAAACAATTTTGGCACAATACAATTTTATAACAGAAATAAAGTTTTTATTTGGCAGAATTTTTAAGGAATACCGACATTTGTTGCAAAAGATAAAGAAAACTGCTAAAGAAAACTTTACTAGCATTCCTGTACAAAAATACTACAAAATCAATAACTTAATTTTTATAATAAATTAATATTATATTCATAAATCATAAAATAATAAAAATAACATATTTTAATAAATAAAATAAACTTCTTTGATGTAAATAAAATAAATCTTTTCTTTGGTAAATCGCAATTAAATGCCTACATATATTATAAACAATTACATTATAAACAAATGTTATATATTATATTATAAACAAATTGTGAAAAAAATAATAAAATCTGAAAACAAAAATAGTTAATTAAAGTAAAGTTATTAATAAATTCTAAAAAAAAATAAAAAACAATAAATTCTGAAATAAAAGAAATATTAATAACTTCTAAAACAATTAATTGCAAAAATTAAGTGCAAAAATAAAAGTAAAACTAAAAGTACAACATATTAAGAATCATCAGATGCACCACTTCCATACAAATTTCACGAATTATGCAATTTCAAATAATTCGGAAGTACTTCGAAATTAATACCTTTAGCTTGAAAACTTGATCGCATTATACATATTGCGGAAATAGTATCATTTAATAATCGGTTTCGTTTTTTATTTTTAATATCTGTAATCGAAAAAATTCGTGCGGCCTCGGTATTCGAATATGCAAAAAAAAGAACAGCTCGATCTAACAATTCTAAGTTTGGGAAAACTTTATCCTTATTAAAATTTATTGACTCAAATAAATCTTATGCCACATAACATCAATTTCTAATTGAACTAACTCATCTTTTTACAAGTCATTCTAAAAAGAGGGCAAAATTCTCCATTCGTAGGCTAATTTTGTTATATCTATATTTCCGATACACGATAAAAGTTAAATGTCTAATTTTTAGCTTACCTTCATTATACAAGGTAATTTTCAGATCTAAAAATATTAATTGTTGAAAAAGACTATTATTATTATATGGTAAACGTTTCACGAAGTGCTGTTATATAAAAATCTAAACATTTTTAACGAATTTCGCGCGCGTGTTTTAAAGATAATGTCGCTAAAAGAACATTCACATTCCGGTTTTACATATATGTCGTTAACATTAAGAATATTTTTTTCATCGTCAATGTTTAAAGTATTAATGTTTCGTAAAAGTATTAATGTTTCGTAAAAACTCCGGAGTAAAAATATTTTGTCCAATTTCATTAATAAGTCGTTGGCTTTGTTCAAATAATTGATGAATTAAAACTTTACGCGAAAAAGGGCATTAAAATTATTTAAAAAATTCAATGAATATTTTAGAAATAAAAAACATGCGACATTTAATGTTACAAGACCCGGTACTTCTAATTTCACTCGCGACATAAAAAAATTATTATAACCGATCATTACAGAAGCGTTATCACTTGCTATTCCAACTATGTCATTTAAAGGAATCTCTTTTTCTTGCAAAAGTTTTTTAAAAGATTCAAAATTATTATTCGCGGAACTATCTTTTGCATCTATAGATATTAAATCTAATAATTATGTCGTTACTATTTTGTCAACCAGTGATACAAATCGAACGAGAATGCACATCATTTTTATGTTGGAAATATCTAATAGTACTTTCGTCGATTAAAATAGAGAATTTACGTATTCTCAAATATTCAACAAGTTTTTGTATTTCATACTTAATTATTACACGCGTTATATTTTTACATTTATGTTGGACCAATGTAAAATCTTGAACAATTTTAGAATTTATACAAATACCTTTTAATAGTAGAATTAAATGATCCGCAGTACTAAAAGCTACATTGTGTTCTGCGAAAAATGCTGCTAATTTAATTTCTGCTCGTTTAATTTTATCTTTATGTGTATCAATGACCTTGTTATTATTTATCTTTTCTCTATTTTGGAAAGTTACATTATCGATATGGTTAACCGTCCGTGAATGCTTCATTAAATCGGTTTTATCGGTTTTTAATCTCGATTCAACTTACTCTTCATCTTTTTCTAGTTCTAAGAATTAGAAGAAGATGAAGAGTAAGTTGAACCGAGGTTAAAGTTAATCTACGTTGGTAGAAATAGACATTAGTGCATCTGATGGTCTTACTGCATAAATTACAAATGGCTTTATCTTCTGTTGGATGGGGAGCTAATCATTCTCTAAAATATTATTTTTATCAAGCCATGATTCTTGAAATTGTTTAATTTTACTTTTCTTAATAGCTCCTTGTGACTCCGGATGCTTTCCATTTAGTGACACAAGTCGACACAAGTATCATTCTGTCTTTGTTTCTTATTGAATGTTAAGAAAGATAGAAGATATTTGTGTCGACTTGTGTCACTAAATGGAAAACACCCTCCGTCATATTATAAAAAAAGATAATAAATTATAAATTTACCTTATCTTTAACCTCTCTTCTTCGCAGGACCGCCAAGGAAAGGGCGCCAAGACTTTGGCGCCTATAATACGTAACTTAGCAACGTCCCTACTTCCGCGCAATCGGCGACGCGCACGCGCGAAAAAACCGACCCATATCCGAACACTGCGCTGAGAACTGTTTCCATGTCTCGATCCATCTTGATAGGATAACACCGGTTGAACTATTTTTTTTTATTCAGCGCGCACTGGCTATTGGCTTAACTGGCTACTGGCGGTACTCGTTACATTCGATACGTCATTCACGCGTCCAAATCCATAGCATTGTTGAGGTGCAACTCGATCAGACGTGTCTACAGGGCACCCGGACCTCGGCCTCCATACCCAACGACATGTCGAACATATCGCACATTCATAAGTTGTGCTGGAAACGTTCATTTCTTTCTTTTTTCCTCTCTTATCTTAGCAAGTCCCGCGCATCGCAAGCGTGACCCGCATACACCGCACACACGACACGTACGACGGCCGATTCGAGTAGCTGTCACGCCCGCAGCTGTCCGTAGCAGACGACGGCGTCCGTTCACCAGATTAACGATCGGCTAGACCCGGCAGTCTTTTTAGGAACGAAAAAGGTGTCGTTCCCGAGGCAGAACGCCGCGTCTGTCGAAAGGATCCGCGAGTGACCGCGAGACGACACTTTGGATGAAACTTGGAATCCGTGATCAACGAACGAGAGTCAAATTGAGCAGACGACAAGATTCGCGACCGCCATATTGATCACGAGCTATAAAATCTGGCGTCGCAGAATAAAGTGCGCGATTCGACTGCCATGTTTACTCCAACAACTTGGCAGCTATCTCTCGAGCTAATTTTTCGAGAATGAAAAGAGATAAAAAATTATGTACATTTGGAACTTTCTAAATTAATGACTCCAATTTATGATAATAAAATAATAAACTTTTTTTACAATTTTAATTTATAATATAAAATAAATTAACAACTTCAATTGACATTGTAAAATAATAAATTAATTTTAATTTGTTTTTCTTCTTTTTAATTGTTTACAATTAATCGATGTTTGGACGAAGTTATTTTTCCATGTTACAAACTTCTGTATTCATTGTTCCGATGATTGTAAAAAAATAATTTCGATGTAAAAAGAAATAATTCCGATGAAAAAAATTTGCGTTTGACGCATCCAAACGACTGTGTCTAGAATCGGTATTCATAATCGGTTTTCACATTTAAGATCATTTTAAATACAGTCTTATGATATCATAAGTCAATCACAGAGCCATATTAATGTTTTAAGACATTATTTAAGACGATCTTAAAATAAAAACAGACTACAATGAATTAACTTAGATAATTAACTTTAAAAAAGAATAAAGAGAATAATAAGATAATAAATCTATTTTTTTATAACTGAACTTGCGTTACATACTTTCTGTATTTAAAATAAAAATGGATACAATTGTCTTGAAATTACAAGTCAGCCATTTTAATGATTGATACCCTTAATGGTTGCGTTCAGCAGAAAAAGCAGCTTAGTAAGCGCTTTGTGCTGATTGGATTATACTTTTAGATCTAAATTGAAATAGGATTATTCTTCTAGATCTAAAAATATAATCCAACCAAAGCGCTTACTAAGCTGCTTTCTCTGCTGAACGCAACCAATAATTCATTAGCCATGTTCAAGCTGGACGAAGAATATGATTGGTTGGATCTATAAGCAAGAACCAATCATGTTCAATCGCTTGGCAAGCAGGCTAGCTACTTTGCCAACTTGAACGCGCTCATTGGCCTAGTTTACATCGAGTACTTGATACGCGTACTAATTAGTAACTTTCTATCAAATTATTTTAATTTCGGTAATGCATTCACAGAATGATGTACTGAGCTGGTACAATATGCATCAAGATGATCAATTAAATACATGTATTATATATACATTTACACGTATCACCGAAATTAAGATAATTTAATAGAAAGTTACTAGTTAGTATGCGTATTAAGTACTCGATGTAAACTAGGCCATTGATATGATTGATTCTTGCCTTTAATTCCTTGTTGGATTTAATCAATCATCTTAAAGAATCATTAATTAACATATTTATTAACATAGGCTGCTTTCCTTTTAGGCAATATAGTCGACATTTTTGACATAAATCGACCCACGTCGCTTTTCATTTAGAATTTGTTTCAAATTTAGTCGATACTCTTCGACTCTGCTCGGGAGGAGATTCGGAGAGTGTCTTACCGAAAAACGCATCGCTTCCGCTATATTTCGACAGAATCTGAGCATGTATTTGAGCAATGTTTATTAATGTTTATGAAAAAATTGATTGTGTAAAAAATTACAATAGTAAGTATTACTTTAATGTACTAAAATATACTTAAATAATATTTTATATTTTACATCAAGATTTATAACTTTCATTACTACATTTATAACTTATAACTTATATTTGAGGTTAACATTGTAACTTGATTTTTATAAATGTAATGTTTAATATAAAGATTGAATTGATGTAAATTTCCTTTGGAATATTATATTATTTTTTTATATTTATAGAAGCAATTAAAATGATAATAAAACTTTATTTTTATAATATATTTCGACTGTAACATATTTCGAAAATATTTATGCAATACAATATATTATATATACATTTATAATAGAAATTCTATCTTCTGTTTAGTGTAATTTTAGTAATTTACTAAAACGCAAGCAATCCAGCAGGAAAACAAGTATCGTGTGCCGCTGGCTAATTGGTGAAAAATTGGTTGATAGGGATAAATCATAGATATCTAGATTTCTGATGTCCTTCCCCAACCACAATATTCTCGTCACCTCGGGTGCCTTCCAACAAGAGACACAAGTGACACAGTGTTGACACAAGTGCCTTCCTACGAGGACACGACACGAGTCGACACAGCTGTAAGAGCAGAGTCGAACACTTGTGTCACTCATGGCTACCAACTTCAGTTAAAAATATAATATTTGTAGCCCTGAATACCTTAATTTGTGGAATTTGTGGTTATAATGAGTTGTACAAAATTTTATTTGGAATTTTCAACATTTTGTTAACATTTTTTTTGTTGACATTTTAAAATTCAACGATCATGGACTGCTTACTGATCGTTTCGTTCCGCTACTTTTCTGATTATTCTCTGTTTCAATATATTCTCTCTTTAATATACAGTGAAGCAAGAGATGATTGTCACAGCAAATATGAAACCTTTAAACTTCCTCTTGAATGCTCTTTCTTCCACTCTTCTAACCATTAGTAATAATCTAGTATGTTAATGCCATCTAGTAACTAATTTGAAAATTAAAGTGTTTCATCAAGCACCCATGCACTATGTTCAATTGTGTGACACTGTAGGTACGTTCCGTTTCACGCATTTGCGCGCATTTATCTATAGTATACGTCACATATACTATAGATGAACGCGCGCATATGCGTGAAACGAAACGTAACTATAATTTCACCGTGTAACCTTAGGTACGTTCCGTTTCACGCATATGCGCGCGTTCATCTATAGTATATGTGGCATATACTATAGATAAATGCGCACATATGCGTGAAACGCATCTCTTGTTGGAAGGCACCTCTCGTCAAATTTGCAGTGGTAACCGCGCATGCGCATTTAACCCTAAAAGCCGAAACACAGACTCTTGCATAACACATAAGACATAAGACATAAGAAAATTAACCAATCAAAATTCTTTATTTCCTTCTTTTCTGTGAAATAAAAAATTCTGATTGGTTGATTTTCTTATGCCTTATGTCTTATGCGTTATGCAAGAGTCTGTGCTTCGGCCTTAAGGGCTATCGCACACAAAATGACATAAGCTGCATATGCATAACATAAGACCGCTGAACCAATGAACGTCCAGCATAAAGCACAGCCAATCAATATGGCGGCTTTATGCTGGACGTTCATTGGTTCAGCGGTCTTATGTTATGCAGCTTATGTCATTTTGTGTGCGATAGCCCTAAGGCTGGATCCTCATGCAGACACCCGCGCTTTGACACCGAGCGCTGATGGGATAAAGTGTTGTTTTAGTAAAAATTTTCTAGAAAGTTTCTAGTAAAAACAACACTTTACCCAATCAGCGCTCGGTGTCAAAGCGCCAGTATCTGCATGAGGATCCAGCCTAACTATGGCTACTATCGGCCATGAACACTGCCACGTAGGGCCAATTTCACCAACGTCGGTTAAGCTAACCGACGGTTAAAGTGTCAACCGTGATTGGTTCATTCTGGTCAAAGACAAATGCGATTGGATAATTCCATTGGAATTAACCGTCGGTTAATCTAACCGACGTTGGTAAAAGTGGCCCTTAATCTAACTGACGTTGGTGAAATTGGCCCGTAGAGTTATAAGTAGGGTTATAGGTTAAAGTTATAGGTTAGAATATTAGAAGAGAGTGCAGAAAAAAATTGTTTCCGCAAAAACGTTGTTTTTTAAATATAGATTTTAATATATATTTGTATATATATTTAAATATAACGAATTTTTTAAATAATTTTTTAATATATATTCTTAAATAAAAATATGTATTTTATAAACAAATTTTATAAAAAAATCTCCCACTATACATGTAACATTATTGTGAAATTAAATAAAAAAATGAAATAAAAAAACAATCCAGTAATCATAATAAAGTAATTTAATTTTTCATTAAAACATTCCTGTCTTTAATTGACAAAATATTGGAAGAGAATAGGACCATATATGATAGAATCAACAATCTAGTACACACACGCACATACACGCGCGCGCGCACACTCGCACGCACGCATGCACGCACGCGCCACGTGCGCGCGTGTGTATGTAAAATGCGCATGCGCGGTTCTTTGCTCAGTAAGATGGCGATTTACTGATACTTTTTTTCACTTATCAGCAATCTAGGGCTGCACGTAACGTGTACTATAGATTTTCAACGCTAATAGCGTATGCCCGAAGCTAGATATCTATGGCAGTGATCGCAACGAAATGCCCTTTTCGAGCCGATTTCTGAAGCGACGCCTACTGTCCTCCCTACCGTTCAACGCTCGGCAGCCGAGCCGCCAAGCGCGCGTGTGACGCTATGCCTCAGGAGCGTCCCCATATCAGAAATATGACGAAATCGCCCTTCCGTCAAACTATTATTAAAACACTAAATTGTTTATATTATTAATGTTATATATGTTTTATAATGATATAGTTTATAATAATATATTTTATAATATATATAAACGCGTCAATAATAGTACCTCACGGGTGATGTGGAAAGCTATTATCGAAACTAATTATTATACATTATTATAAAACTACACATACACGTAAAGTCACGACTATATTATTATAAAACATATGTAATACATTAATAATATAAACAATTTAGTGTTTTAATAATAGTTTGACGGAAGGGCGATTCCGTCATATTTCTGATATGGGGACGCTCTTGAAGCATAGCGTCACACACGCGCTCGGCGGCTCGGCCGCCGAGTGTTGAACGGTAGTGGGGAGGACAGTAGGCGTCGCTTCAGAAATCGGCTCGAAAAGGGCATTTCGTTGCGATCACTGATCTATGGGGTAAATAGCAAGAAAAAGCAACGTTAAAACAACGCATTATCTAATTAGTGCTCGGTGTCAAAGCGCCGGTGTCTG
Organism: Cephalotes varians; assembly: GCA_037157785.1. Taxonomy (NCBI): domain Eukaryota; kingdom Metazoa; phylum Arthropoda; class Insecta; order Hymenoptera; family Formicidae; genus Cephalotes; species Cephalotes varians. The sequence continues at coordinate 37,068 of JANQDE010000133.1, forward strand.
CATGAGGATCCAGCCTGACTTTTAGGGCCAAAGCACAGACTCTTACATAACGCATAAGACATAAGGCATAAGAAAATCAACTAATCAGAAACTTTGGGCGTTTCCAACAAGTTACACAGATGACACAGTGAATCATTTCATCCTTGTTGTTTACCAATGATAAATAAGGATGAAATGATTCACTGTGTTACACTGTGTCCTTGTTGGAAAACGCCCTTTATTTCACGGAAAAGAAGGAAATAAAGGATTTGATTGCTTAATTTTCTTATGCTTATGCGTTATGCAAGAGTCTGTGTTCCGGCCATTACTTTATGCACAACCAATGGACCAAATATGGCGGGCCATTTCTTTTCCACCTCGTGACTCTATCGCGACGCATAACACGCACATCCAGCTCCATACTTCGGTTGGTCGATGACTAGTGGCGCGCCGCGCCATAATGATGTTTTGTTTACATCAGGTGCGCGACGAAGACAGCGAGTATAACGGCAATGGCGACTAGGATGCTCGACGAAAATGCGAATGAAGAATCGACGATTTGCGACCGCGGCAGGTATAAAGGTAGATTTTCCGGCTTTCGTCAATCAAGCTGTTGACTAAGGCGCGTCGCGCTCACTTAAGGATTTCTCGCGTAAGACATTTTCGCGAAATTGGTCGATGACGATCGGCCCAGACTAGACGATTCGCGAATTCGCGCGGAATCACGCCTTCGCGTTCGAGGCGCGTTTGCCCGGCAATCGATGGTACCATCTCAGCTGTATTGATAAGATCGAATTGATATTCCGCGGGAAACGAGATTGACGCTACACAAAACGACGCAAACGGCGACGCCGTTTCGCGCCCTGGAACATTCGAGAAGGAGCAGCTGTTATGCACATGCAACCTTCGGTTTTGCACCTTTCGCGCGAAGCCTCGCTTCCAAATTAACAGCCTCGATATTGGTGGCGATCAAAGGACTTTGATTATTGTTCTCGATCGAGTGTCGACGAATCCGCTGAGAAATGCCGGGGATGGCGTTTCTCCCGAATGATTTCTCACGATTCGGTGAGTATCACAGTATCGAAAGCTAAACCTGCAGTAAATACGACATTGGCGTTCAGTAAATATTTTTGTTTAGATCAACGATTAAATGCGAAAAATGTTATTTGGGAAAGAAGAGTAAAATTCACTAAAATAGCGGAAATTTTTTTGTTTTCGAAAGATAAATGAAATGTCGCGTTGTGAAAATAGATATACGGCATATTTACGAACTTCTCTCTGATGTCAATATTACTAATTTGAGACAAAAGGGATACGTAATTTTACAAACTTCTAATGTTAACCTTCGAGGGATACCGTGCGGGTCGGATCCAACCCAAGCGTCGTTATTTTTTTTTTTTATTTAGTTCTTTTTTTGTAGTTTTTATTTCTAAGTTTGTTGTGATAAAATGTGCAAACATGATTCTTGTGATGTAACCTAAATGTGATTTGTTTAGTAGAAAACAATTGTTTGAAGAAATATTTAGAATTTAGATCTAGACATATAAGAAAATTTGGAAAACTTTTCATATTATATATAGGTATATAATTTTTTTGGGGAACGTACAGTATAACGGAATGTGATGCTTCATATGCTCAATGTAAGAGTTAAAGACTGTTAAAATAATTATATTAAAAGGTATTTTAAAACTATTATTCAAGGACTAATAAAATACATTGAAACATGCCTTTTATTAATTTATTCCTAAACTAAATAATACCTAATAGTAATATTATGACAATGGGTCGGATTCGACCTGACTGTACCTTCTATTGTGAAGGGGACCACAATACCTCTCGAGGGTTAACTTTTACAAGAGAAAAACGGCATGCCTTATTTGTACAAACGTAGATATTTTGAATCCGATCACTGTTCATCTAAAATAGCTCAAAAAAATTCATGAATATACTTTTAAATACTTTGTAAAATAAATGGCCGCGTTCAGAAGAAGTATAGTTGATGTAGAATAATTGATTGTGTTGATTGTACTTTTAGACTTAGAAAAATAGTCCTGTGTCAACGAAGAAAACTTTCAACAGTTGCAAAATGAACGTTCTACTGAACGCGGCCATTGTTTCTACTTTATTTTAGAAAAAGATAAAATATAAGGAGTGAAGAGACTTCCGGAAGTTACGAGAAATTTTTATGGATAGAAATCCATCGGATTCGAAATATCCCCATTTATACAAAAGAGATAATATTACTAATTTAAAAAAAGGCGATATCAATTTAATAAAAACATAAAATTATTGTGATAAGAAACAAAGAAAATAAGTTGTAAAGTTGGTGTTCATAGTCCGATCTTATATTCAAGATCTTAATCTTTTGTTACACAAATTTTTCTATTGAACATATTTTGCTGAATTTTATATAGTAATTTTTGGATTCACCTATTGCAAATCTGAAATTGAAATTTAAAAAATCAAAATAATATATTCAATATAGCGAAATTTTTTAAAATTTAACTATGCCTTATTTACGTTATTTTTAAAAATTATATACATAAAGCATCTCGAGATCGTACACAATAAAAATTCTTGCAAATTCAAATAGATATATTTTTTAATAAAACAACATTTGCAATTGATAGAATAGATTTATAAAATATATTGAAAATTATCTTTTTGTTTTTCGGAGAAGAATTAAATCATATTTGTTTTTATATATTATTAATTTGACAGTTTTGTCATAGCTGTGAATATAGCTCATTTTTATGCATAATCCATTTTCAGATTTATGGTTATTTGTTAATTAATGAAAAGGAAAGTTTTCATATTTTACAAGGTTCTATTAATTGTAAATGTTAATTTTGAGACATATTTCCATTTCATGTAATTTGCAAGAATTTTTATTGTGTATTTTCTTACTTTTTACATCAACACAATCTGAGATAGTGAACAAGATAAGTGAACAGGAGTTTTAAATATAAAATCGGACAATGAATCTGTAGTCTAAAAATACAGCTTACGCTGTAGACACGGAGAAATGTGTTTCAAGTTGATTAATGCGATATAAAACGTTAATTATCTTCGCCGAATGACGAGTTTGCTATAATGGTTCGACTGCGGTAGCGATATTTATCTTGAATATATTGAATTATTGAAAAAGATTTTGTATCTCGGAATCAGTAGGTACGATTTCAGATCAAATCGTTAATGTCGCTACAAATGTGACATGTTGAATGAGATCGAGTACGGCGCGGTGCAATATTTTCGCAACATATTAAAATTTCTTTCTTGAAATTGTTTATGTTATTTAAGGTGCGTATACACTGGAAAACATTTTGCGAACTGTATTAGCGAATTGCTCGCAAATACTATTTAATTTGCTGGCGAATAATACGTAAAAAATTCGGTCAGCTCTCGATATATATCGCATATGCGAAAATATACCGTTTATACCAGTGTTCCATTTTGAGTTTATCGCTTTCCGTTTGCCGCTTCTAGAGCGAACTTGTAACGAACTCGTAAGTAGCAATCGAATAAATTAAAAATAATTGATTGCAGATCATCCTTTATTAATATTTTACAAGTTGTTGGTGAAGTGTTCACATAAAAAATAAAGCAATTCACGATCTGTTCGCAAACTATTCGCAAAGGGTGGGAACTTTCACATTAGAGTACTACTGAAATATAATATTGGAACGACTCTATGCTGCCTAGTGCAGAATTCACATCGTATCCGATATATGACGATCTGATATCCAATAGGAAATTTCACTTTTTAGGGTTCCTAGATAGTAACACTTTTATCTCCAGAAATTTTTCTATTGGATATCAGATCGTATGGATGTCGGACGCAGTATGAATCCAGCTTATAAAGTGATCCAAGAAAAAGCATATGAAATGATATCTTTAGCTTTCTCTGAGCTACACTACGCGTATGTGAATGAAGAATACGATTTTATCTGATTGAATATCCGCAGGTACACAATATTTATAATATTTCATAATTTTGCAACCTCTTAATTTGTCTTGATACTTATCATTCAAAGCAAAATAATTTTCACTACTATCTGAAGAAAAATGCCGGAAACAATCGAAAATCAATACATCAGTTGCGTTTTTTTTTAAATCTAGAACTCTTTGCATAGTGGGAGCATCTCACGTTGCAATTGATCATAGCCACACAGCGACCGATACTTGAAGCTTTTCATTGGATCAACCAATTAAAAAATTTTATATTAAATTGACCAATTAGCGATGTGGGCATTCTTGCATAATGCATAAAGCTTGAGGCATATGATGCGTTTTTGCTTGGTGGATTGCTTGCGTGTGTCTGATAATGAGTCTTAAGGCTGTTAGCTGCTGTGCTGAAAGGCTTGTGTAGTCTAAAAGTCTATCCAAACAAACTTGCATAGCTGCGTAACTATATGCATAAAGAAAATTATACAATTGTCTAGAAATTATCTATTTCTATCTAAGGACGCACGTAAATGCGATTGGATAATTTTCTTTATGCATGTGGTTATGCTATGCAAGTTTGTCTGGATAAGCCCTAAGCCTCGGTCTATAATAGGTAAACCTTAAGCCGTAAAAAATTGACCAATCATAGTTTTTTCAAATTCTCATTCGAGTGTGATTGATCAATTTCTTAAGAGGTAACATTACAATAGACAATCGAAAAAGGAAATTTTTTTTCAGATTAACAATGAAATAAATGGAAAATTGGATTTATAGTCTTTATTTGGTTTATAATAAAGTATTAAAAAACTTTTTTTAATTTTAGAAACAAAATGGCGCCGCAACAGAAGGCACAAATAGAAGACAGTTTTTCCGGGAGGCTTCCGAGGCTTGCAGCAGAACTGCCGTACATTTTCATCTAGAACAAGAAACCAATTTTTTTTTACATCTACATTAGATTTGCTAGAAAAGTACATAAAATGGGAGCGTCCCTACGTTGCGATTGACCACAGCTCACAGCAGCCGGTGCTTAGAGGCTTTCTACTAGTTAAGCACTGTGGCTGGCTGGTGGACAATCGCAACGTGAAAAAATGGGCGCTACTCCATAAGATTATGTTAAAATATTGATTTTACAAAAATGGCGAACATTTGAAAAAAGAAATTCTTTCGCCAAAAAATTTTGTATAAAATTATTTATAACAAAAAAAGTTGTTAACTGATTATAAAAACTCTATTATAAAAACTCTACTTCTCTAGAGAATTTAATTTAGAAGCTACAATTCAAATTTCAAGTCAATCGGTCAAAATTTGTTCAAGTTATGCTGCAAGCCAATTTGAAAAACATGGTTTTGAAAAAAACGCGTTTAAAGTTTTGAGTGACATTATTTATAAGAAATTTGTTATTTATCCTTACTCAGTTATTCCTGTTCCATATAATAGCCCTTCTAAATTGAGGTTTTCTTCGTCTTCTTTTTTTCTGGATGATCTGGAAAATCTCTGACTTCCTTAAGCTTCTTGGTGAGTGAGCGCTCCGAAAATCTGACACGGCGCTCGTCCGATTCAACGTGGAAATTAAAACAATTTGGATCGATTGTCAAGTTTAGCATTTGATAATCTTCAATATACTTATAAAATCATTGTTGAAAATAGAAACGGTCACAGGTTATCTCAACAATAATTTTTTCACTTTACTTTGATTTCGGAGCGATCGACCAAACGAGTGAATTAAAACTTTCGTTCGAGTTTTGCGTGTATCCTCAGTTCAGATTATCGCTGCTTAGTTCCTCATATATTGGTTTCATATTTTTGATTTTATTGCTTTGAACTGTCAAACGGCGCTCTGATTCTCTTGAAAGCCGGCTTAAAAATCACTTAAAATTTTTTTTTCACATATAAAACCAATTGCATATCATTTTTAAGAGCATCATTTAAGTGAAAAAATTGATTTTTTGAAAATTTTGTGATGTTATCTCTTAGAGTTAAGGCTTATTATACCTATCGTAGACCGGGGCCACGCTGCTAGCTAGTCTGCTGCATTTCCGTGATAGATTAGGTGTTATTTTTTTGCGTGATTTTGTACTAGTTCATTGAGAACCAATCAGGATAGCTTCTTTAGGTCAGGTCAAAGTATTCTATTCGTATCAAATGCTATTCTGCTCTATTCTGCTTAAATGAAGAGAAACACAGTCGAACTTCAATAAAAATAATCTTCCTGCTTAATAAAATCTCCGTAAAAGTATAATTTCGTAACCTTTCATATAGTTTCTCCTCTTATGCTAACGGGGCCCATTTGGAAGAGTTCCGTTTGATCACGTCTTGATTGACCACCAGTCATTCACAGCGCTTGAACAGTGGAAAGCTTGGCTGCTGTGAGTGGCTATGGTCAAACGGGCCATACCTATGCTAAAGCTTATGGTACATACAAAAACGTAAGACAGTAAGACAATAAGACGTAAGCAGTAAGCGAATTGATCACAGTTGAGAATTGCATTACGTTCTTTACGTTTTTATATGTGCTATGGGTTTAATTCTCTATCACATAAGCTGGCACATACGCAGGTGCTCACGAAAGCCTTTAAAGTTATACTAAGTAATAAATCTTAGACCGTAACGAATAAATCAAATCAAATGAGAGAAATGCCTATACACAGTTGTGGCTGGATCTCAAGTGTCCAATCATATTTCTGTATATTAGATGTATATAGATATTTTAAAGTTATGTATCTACTGAAACTTTATTCGCATAAACGCCGTTATCAAAAAGTGGGAATAAAGGGGGAGGGATAAAAAGGGATAATTACTTTTATAAAGCTAAGTGGGTCCTAATACTTTACTTACTTACTTTTTCGACTGTATGATGGTCACATATTGCAAAAGAAATGAAAAAAATGAGCATAAAAATTGCATTTTAATTGCATATTTTTGATGATGTACAGCAACAATGATATTTGTTTACTCAAAGCTGGAGCCTTTCGTTAAGCAGAGTTCCAGTTACTCAGCCAGCATGAAAACTCGCATCGTCTGAAGCCAAGCCAGCAACAGAACTAACAGCACTGCCAACACCGCTGCCAATACGGTAGCAAGCGCATAAATTCAGATAGCAATCCAACAGGAAAAAATGCATCCACCATAGACATAAAATATAAAAGAATAATTCATTTTATAAAAAGGAAGAACTCTGATTGATTCTTTTATGTAATACCTATTCAGATTAAGGCATAAGAAAATCAATCAGAATCTTTATTTTACAAAAAGGAAGGTAATAAGGATATTCTTCCAAATAACACCCTGATCAATCAGAAATTTTACACATAAGTTGTTTTCTATGTGAAAAATAAATTACGTATGGTTTCAACTTCGGGAAATAAAAATAAATTTTTTTTCGATATGACCACTTATCGACTAAGATCAATTTTATATGATAAACAGGGTGAATCATAATGGTTGTACCAATGTTTTACCATGAGAGATGAGTTACCGACTGCAACTGTAATCCATTAATAATTTCATAGATGACAGATGCTTGAGTTTGTACGGTCGACCGTGTGTACTGAATGCTCGAGTGTGATGTACAGTCAAGTTCTAAAGTATGAATTAAATGACATATCATTTTACAGAAGCTATGCATGCTTGATTAATATATTTAACTCTTATATATTTAACTCTTTTCTTAAACGCGTTAAATATATAAGAGTTAAACATATTAATTAAGCATGCATAGCTTCTGTAAAATGATATATGTCATTTAATTCATCTTTAGAATTTGACTGTACATCACACTCGGGCATTCAGTACGCACGGTCGACCCAAGTAGCTGTCATCTATGAAAATATTAATGGATTACAGTTGCAGTCGGTAACTCATCTCTCATGGTAAAACGTTGGGACAACCATTATGATTCACCCTGTATAGTAGTTCCATTCAATGTAAGGAATCTGAAACACCGCATGGAGATAGTTGTAATTGTTATAAAACTTCTACATGTGTTTATAACTTTCAACACGAAACGAGCTTCTACATGGGTTTATAACTTTCCATGCAAAGCGAGATTAAATTTAAGATAACAATTTGGTTTGGATTAGGTCATATCTTTTGTAGCGCTCATGTAGGGAGGAAGGGAGAGAACTTACTACATTGGCTTGTATTTTGTAACGCTAAGCAAAGTTTTATATGAATTAACAACTTTGCACGCAAATACGCGCGCGTGTGTACGATTCTCTCTCTCTCTCTCTCTCTCTCTCTCTCTCTCT
>JANQDE010000133.1:45439-60162 GCA_037157785.1 Cephalotes varians
CGTGCGCGCGCGCGCGCGCGCGTGTTGGTGTGTAATTCTCTTATACGACGATTGCACTTGCATACAGGGGGTAGCCATTTCGAGCATCTTCTTTGAAGGTAAACAGTTGCAAGTTGAATTGGTTATAATTTTGAAACAACGTCAAATAGGACATGCTCATATAAACTTTTTTCATTGTTTTGTGTTCCCTATCCATTCCTGAAGTCCCACATGTGATACATTCTGTATGTACCATATATATTATATCGTACAAAAGTATATATTAGAGTTATATAAAGTTGATTTTAGTCAATAAGTGCTGTTTTATATAAATTTTTTTTTTTTTTTTCATTTTTTAAAGTTGGGTTTTAAAGTTGGGCCTTTAAAGTAAAGGTTGGAACCACATGCACTTTATTTTTCATATCGAATAAAATTTATGTATAAAATTTCAGGTCAATTGGGAGCAGGCTTTCGGAACATTCGGACATTCGGAAGTATATACAGAAATAACTCTTGGTTGATTTTCTTATGCCTTATGTATTATACAACTCTGTGCTTCAGCTCTAAGGGTGTATTCCGTTTCGCGCATGATACACGTGATACATTATTTATCCTTGTTTAACATTCGGTAAATAACAAGAATAAATGATGCATGCGTGAAACGAAATGCGCCAAAATTTGCATAGCTGCAGAACCATATGCATAAAGAAAATTATCCAATCGCATTTTATGTTCGTCTTTTTGATAGAAATGCGAAATTGGATAATTTTCTTTATGCATATCCAGGAAAAAATTATATATATATTTTATATATAATTATATATAATTATATAATAAATATTAAATATATAATTATATAAAATATGTCAATAATTATATATAATTATATGTAATTGTATATAATTTTATATAATTATATTATGAAACATTTTTTATCGAGTATGGTTATGCAACTATGCAAGTTTGTCTGGATAGATCTGACGTGCATCCTTATGATAGAAATACGATTGGATAATTTTCTTTATGCATACGGTTATGCAAATTTGTCTGGATAAGCCCTTATGTGTTATGCAAAAGTCTGTGCTCCCGCCAAAATTTTTGTCAACTCCAGTGAAGATGCACCTTTACATATTTGAACGATCGAGGCATGGATCGAGTACGTAATGCGGAATATTTCCGCTGAAATTTTTTTTTTTTAACTATTTCATTTAGGAGAATAGTATACTATATTTTTTTCTTTCGATTTAATCCTTCAATGAACATATACGTACTTCAGAAAAACGCGAAAACCAAAGTATTATCGTTGAGGAATGATTGTGTTCGGCCGCGTCCGTCGCGCGTCGGCCGCTCGAGAAACGGAAACGTGAGTCGTGCCGCCACCGCTAGGTGTCGGGCCGGCGCATGACGGGCTGGCTCGCTGTGTGGACGGCCACCATTATCGAAACACACTGCTTTAGTTGATGCCCCAACGATTTTTGGGCCGAAAATCGTAAATTCGCCCATATCCGCGGCGATAGGGCCTTGTTGCGGTAGGTGCACGGAGAGTCCGTCCTCACATTCGCGGCCGTGTACGTGTTTCGTCCGCCGTGCCGTGAGTCGAGCGAGCGGAGTCGATCGGAGCGTACATGTCTTCTCGGGATCCCCGTCGTGATCGTCGTCGACGTTGTCGGTGGTAGTGCGGTGGCCAGGCTCCGTCATTGGGCCGGGAGGACGCGAGTGAAGTATTGTGCGCCCGCGTGATATTCGCGCGCGAGGGAGAGGCGGAACGCGGTGCTCCGAACGCGCTCTCGCGCGTCCGACGAGCCTCGTTTCTTCGTGTGCGTCGCGCGCGGTCGCGGGCTGGCGCGCGACGTCGCGCACAACGGATCGCACGCCTACGACCCGTGCGCCCGCGGTTCATGTCGTCGCGACATTAGAGCGTGCGTATAGTGCGTGACGTTTCGTTTTCTCTTCCTCCCTCCCGCCCGCTGTCCGTCCCTTCTTTCCACCCGTGATCGTTGTGCCGCCGGTGAGCGACACAACGCCGTGCGTACGTGCGTACATTCATCCTTTGCGCATGTGTGCGCGCGCGAGCGTGCGCGCGCGCGYGTGTGTGCATCGCATCCGTGTGTATATGTGATACGTGGATTCGTTGTTGCTGCTACTGGCTGCTGACGCGCAGCACGCCGGTTCGTCCCGTTTTGTTGCGATATATCGTACCCGGTGCTTGTCCGTGCGAACATCGTGCACGCATCGGCCGGCGGTGCTTCCTCGGGAACGTCGGTCGCCTCCTTGCGTCCCCACCTTTCTCTCTCCCTCTCTCTCCCCCCCCCTCGCTCGTGACACGTCTAACTCGCGCGTGCATCTGTGCCCGCACGGCGATGTGTACAGCGCAAGTGTTCAGTACGTGAACGTGTACAATGCGTGCGGGATAAACGTGTTCGCCACTCGCCGCTCGCCTTTATGTATATATTACGTCCGTGCGCTCTCTCTCTCTCTCTCCCTCTCCTTCGTGCTCTCCGTTTCTCTTTCAGTCTCTCCGAACGGCGTGTACGCGCCGTGCGTGCCGCCGGAATTCGCGATCTCGGAGCCAATTCTCGGAGCAGCATGTGATACCCGGCGATCGTACGTTCCGCCCCGTGAATGTCATCGATAGTTGACGTCTACAATGACGACAACAACATCGAATCGGATCGGCCGATCCGCGGCCTTACAGCGGACCGTTAGGCGCATTTCTTCCCGTCTCGAATCTCCGCGGACGTTTCTTCTTTCATATCCTCTTCGTTTCAATCTCTTCTTTTTCACGCGCCAGCATTGATACTTGGATTGGCATGTTACTTCTTGTATCGGTGAATCCGCGATAAGTAATTTAACACAGGTCCGAGGTGATGATACGAAAAAAAAATCCGCAGTGTTGGTGATTCTCACAAAGTAAATCACGACAGATGCGTCGCGTATTGTGTCGGTCTTTTGTGGTGGTCGCGCTCGAAAGTGTGCAAGCTGATGAGTCGCCGATGCATAGCGCATAATAACTGTTTGATAGTCGGTGTCAATGGGTCGTATGAATAAAAGCGAAGCGAATGCGAAAGGTGGAAGCGTGTGCCTGTGCGCATTTTCGAATAAAAGTGCGAGACGAGAAAGCGCATCCTGTATTTCTTAAATGGATCTTACACTTTATATGGTTAATAATAATGTGCCAGTATTCATAAACTTCGAGGAATATCTCTTATCGCAAAACGATACTGATGCTCAAAAATCGAGAAATCCAAATCAATATTTTATCACAATCCACTTAACTATACTATTAACACCGTCAATATTGTTAATATTTGTAATAATACTGGTAGTATATCATTGATCATGTAAGGTTCGTATAACACCAATGCTCGCTTTTCCTACAGAGCGTTTGCTGCGTGCCTTGAAGTACTTGCCCGGATAAGTGAGAGCGTAAATGGCGTAAATGTTTGCGTTTCATTCATATGAACCGATATTTCCTATCTGCAAATTACAAGCTGCGATCTGTTGTTTTTATTGGCCAAAAAAAATTTTTTCTTAATTTTCAATAAAAATTTCAGACTCACCATGCAGACTGTGACATTTACTGTTTCAAATTCCTATATTCTTATGTCGCGTATTATATTAGCCGCTTGTTCGAATCAAGTCGGTATTTCTAATATCGTATGAGTTGTGTGAATCGTAAGATTTGTTCTTTGTTGCTGTACTAAACTGAAACACGAAAACTTTCTATCTTGCTTTCGCCAATCTTCAAATATATATATATGTTTAATTTTAAATATAAGTGTACATCAGTTCAATCACAAAGAACAGACCTATAGTTTAAAAGTTCCTGCGATATATCTAGATCAGTAAGAGAAATGTTTCTGTTATGATTACAGAATCTCTGCAAGCGTTTAAACATATATCGCCAGAAGAAAAGTTTGATAAGTTTCTGGATAAAGAACGATATTACTACTATTGTCAGAATACAAATGAGAGCGATAAAAGTAGTCCAGACCTACAGTATGGTGTGAGTTGTCACGACTCTTCTATTGTTTCCAGCAATGGTAAACTATTATTTTATTCTGTATACATTCTTTAATCAGGATCAAAGCAATCATAGAATTAAATGATTGTTATAATGTAAATTATATACTCAGTATCATTTATTTCTAATCGTGAAATAAATTTTGTAAAATAAATACAAATATTACTTTTTGTTATTTCCTGACATTTTAAATATTACGCTATCTTATGTCATTTTGGCTCGTAACACAATAGAACTTGAATTACGATTAATTTTTTGTTTCTAGGATTGCACATATTTGACGTTGCGCCACAATGGGCGCTACCGAACAATTTTATGCAGTGGATCGATCTGCAAGCATTGGTAGCACATAATACTGTGCAGGATATAGATGATTTATATCACAAAACGAAAGATACTACGGAATCTATTAATCTAAACTTAATATATTCTGGAAAGTCGTCACCATCACGACACAATGATTGGATAGTGAATTCTAATGTACTGACTGATACAGTGAATTCTAATGTACTGACTGGTACAATTAATGAATCACTAACTACAGGAAATCTGAAGGGACAAAAGAATAGGCTAGATAACTGCCAAAAGGATTTCAATGAGGGGACAGACTCTAACTTGCTAAATATCAGTAAAACGACAGAACCTACATGTTTGTCTGTGAAAGAAAAAATCAAGAATTTGTCTGAATCGCAGAGAGAAATTTGTTATGACGCAAATATTAGCCTGTTTAGTTGTGTATCAAAGCATTCGATCGACACGCAAAATATTACCGGATTGAACGTCACATCCGACAATATTGAGCACGATAAAGAAGATTGCAATCCCAATTACATCACTTCTGTAGCAGATAATGAGCCACTTAATTTAATAATAAATTCGAAAGAAAGTACACAACGCAGTCGTACTTATAGTGAAACGAAAGATCGACTCTGCAATTGTCCGCATTCGTCAGGTGTCGGTAAGGAGACACTTCCAGTGAGTAGTGCCATTTTAAGACAATTAGAGCATTCCCCTAATGTACAGAGTTTTTATAATGTAAAATACAAGACAGTAGATTACGGTTTATTGAAGCTTTCTGATTTAAATGAATTGTCATGTAATTCGGACAAAGGCAAAGAGTTATTGAAGAACACTATCGGCAAATTGCATGCCGATAGTGGTGAAGTAAATGGGAAATTTATAACGAACGACGATTTGAAGCAAGAGAGTGTACATCTGAATAAATACGTCACGCATGTATTACCATCACGCTTAAGTGATTGTAAATCGAAAACATCATCTTGGACACATTTACAGTCGAATGCTAAATATAATAATATCAAAAAAGAATGTTGCAGTGAAGACGAAATACACAAGATAGAAAATACCGTTCTAGTGACCGCCTGCAACCCAAGATTAAGCAACTGGGCGTGTTTCGAAATGTCAGGACAGTATCCAGGTCATAGCCGACCACCGGTTGGCACACCTCCACCACATACTGTCTGGAATCATCTTACTATGACGCAGGGTCAAGGTAATTTTAATTGCAGAATATTTAATATTTATTTTTTACATCAATAAGTTAATTGCGATGATTGCGTTTTTAGCTCTCAATATTATCTCTCACCCGACAGCGTTCGACAGCGTTCACTCCGACAGGAGCAGATCCAGTTCACTGAATTCAGCCGGGTTCTACACACATCCATCCATAGCGCGAACATCCCATTTACCGTCTCAACTCACTCCGCAACTTGCTCATACGCAAGCACCGCCGACATGGCATACACCCACAGTTCCATCGAAGAGTGTCACACCAGCGAATACACCGGGCAATCCCTTGTACAGTTTACAAATGCTGGTGGATAATCGGCAAAATCAAAATCAATATAGAAATTCGCCTGGCTCCCAGAGCACTTTGGATCTTTCGTCTACGTCGGAGATTATGGCGGAGAATTACTCTCGGATAAATCCCGGTTCCCAGGATATTCCCATTAGTTTGACTGCGAGAAATGTAGATAAAGGCAGTCGAAACGGAAACATAATCTCACCACCGATACCGCTTAACGGAGAGACTTCGTCGGATAGCGGAATTAGCTCATCTGTACCGACACCGAACTCCGTCAGCGAACCAGTCTCGCTGTCAACGAAGGAGGTCACCACTCCTAAGATAACAGTGAAAAACTTTGAGAGCAATCTAAAAGGAGTCGCGAATCTTCATGATAAGATTAAGGAAATGAATGTAGATAATTTCACGCAGAAAGTGATAAATTTGCCGCCTAGTGTAACGATAGAGAGGGTGGTCGCGGACAAAAAGGAGTCCGAAGTTTCTTCAAAGGCTAAAGATACGTTGAGTGTTATCGCGCAAGTGCCAAGAAACGTTTTACCTGTTATAGTCAATCTCACATCCAAGATGGAGAAAGATGTCACGGATAGTCCTAAGCGGGAATCTTCCTCTGAGAGGGATCGAAAGCACGAAGAGACGAGTGTGAGGTCACCTAAGAATTTGCCAAAGAGAGGCAAAAAGGGTGTCGATTCTCTATTAGAGAAATTAGAAGGAGGAAATAAAAAGCTTGGGAGTACCGAGAATATCGGTTCGGTGATCGTGATGCCTGTGGAGGAAAAGGATACGTCCAGCGTTAAAAGTATGTCGCCGGAGAGACAGAAATCTAAATCGCCGACTCGGGAGGACGAGGTCGTTTCGCCGGCTTTCAGCAACGACGATTCAAATGACAACACTAAGCAACGTAGGAAACGAAAACTGGAGAAACCTGTGAGGCTGAGCAAGGATTCGAAAACAGAAGTTGAAGATATGGAACTTGAACCTACGGAACCCACGGAATCGAGAATCATTAACCCATTGTTGGAAGAGACAACTAATTCTACATTGGCGATCGATGTTAAGGCAGAGGAGCAGATCGCTAGAAGTGCAGAGGAAAGAATAGCGGACAAGGCAACAGTAGACGAGATCATGGAGGAGAGGTCAGAGGAAAGTCAACCGATTCGAAGACGGAGTAGTAGTGAGGATACTACGGTTAGTAACTCGGCATCAACAAATCAGAGAACACGAAGAAAATCTAATGAGGATGCATCGTCCGAATTCCCAAAGGTGATGAGTCCAAAGGATATGAATAACACGACGACGACAACGACGGCGACGAATCCTTTCGTCGAAGTCGAGTCGGAACTGGCGAAAATGTTCGCCGGAATCGTGGACCCGGAGGTCAAAAATGAAGAATCAAAAGTGGAACTCGCAAGTGCGCAAATCCAAGGTGATAGCTCCACTGTGAAATTCGAAGGTCTCGAGAACAGTATTCTACCGATGTCAGATTCTCAGAATATTCAGAGCAATCCCGTCGATGTTTCTTCCACGATGGATACGAAACTATCGGGGAAAAGGGGTAAAAAGGGCAAGATGCAGGGTGGTAAAAGAAAGATTTCCAGGTCGACAGAGAACATCTTTGGTACGACGGACGATTCTCCGCCGAAAGAGGTGAAGAAAAGACGGACGTCCAAAGGTTCGAAGAAGCAGGACCAAGCTTCGAAGAAAGCAAAGAAAAACACCAAGATTGATGGTTTGAGGGAGATGGCGTACGATTCTGGTTCGAACGCGAGTTCGATCAGATCGCGAGGGCCAGTGGTTCATGTAGAGGGGCCAAGGGATAGTCCGTTGAGTATTCAAGTAGTTAATGCACCACGAGAAGAGGAGGAGGAAAAGAGTAAGGAGAAACGAAAAAGCGTCGGCAACGGGAACGGAGGCCGAAGCAAGAGGCTCAGTCATCAAAACGATTTAGATTATAGAGGTACGTCTGCGAAATGGAAAATTGTTTTTATAGACGTTCAATTTTATCTTTAGAACGAGATTCAGATAAACTTCCGAGGACGACCCACGCTCAAATGTAATTAACTTTTGGCAGAAATGTTCTAAATGAATGTCATCAAATGAATTCCTACTGATAAAAACGTTTAATGTCACAATGTATAGATAAAAATGAGAATGAGGGGATATCTCCAATGGCCTTGACCTTGAATGTTGTTTAGGATCATGACCTTGGCATTGTGTTGTCAAGGTTATAATCTTGAACAATATTCAAAAGATTTTAGTGGTCAATCGTTTATTAAAAAGTTATTAACAAAAAAATTTAAGAAATATACCAGCTTGTGTCAGTGTCAAAGAATAATTTGTAACCTCGCTTTGTATTGTAAAAAATATGCGTGGACGCAAAAAGGGTTCTGCCCCCCCCCCCTCCTACTCTACCACTGAAAAACTGAAGATAAAAAATCCCAAAAAGAATTAATTTTTTGGCCGTTTTTCAGTTCTCGATTTTGGAATCGAATTTTATGCCAAATGACAGCCTATAATGAGACATTAATCACAAAAAAGTTTTACGTTGAGCATGTGATTGGTTGCAGAAATATAGAACATCAAAGAGGTCACAAACTATTAAGAAAATATGACACTAACAACGCTTTATAGCATGAATTTTTGTTGAATTTTTTCGAAAATCAGTATCTATGAAGTTTTTGAGTTACTGGTCATGAATCTGATGTCAGAATTTAAAAATTCAAGAGTTAAACATTTGAGTGTTGTTTGATAAACTTAGAAAATTTTTATATTATGGGATGTAATGGTATGTAGAAGAGTCACGGAAACTACAATGAAAAAACGTCTGCAGTGAAAAAGCTTCTAAATACAACAAGTAAAACTATCACGTTATCCTTCATGCGTCATGTATCATATCAATTTGAATTTGATCTTTTTTAAAAAGTAATCAAAAGAATGCTTTTTCCACAAAAATTGTCATTGATTACTTTCTAAAATGTGAAAATATGTAATTATCGAGCCGAAAGAAATCACAATATAACAGTGTTCATAGAAGTGAATAATTGTTTCAATATTTGTTCAGCTTAGATTTTTAAAATCTGACATTAGATTCATAATCAGCAACTCAAAAAACCCAAATCGATTTTCGAAAAAATTCAATGCTATAAAGCGTTGTTAGTATCATATTTTCTTAGTAGTTGATCTTTGACGGTCTACATATATATATATATAGAAAGTAATCAATGACAATTTTTGTGGAAAAAGCATTCTTTTGATTACTTTTTCATAAAAAAAGATCAAATATATATATATATATATATATATATATATATATATATATATATATATATATATATATATATATATATATAAGCCGTCATAAATACATATATATATATATACACATATTTCTGAAATCAATTGCATGCTCAACGTAAAACTTTTTGTGATTAATGTCTCATCATGGGCTATCATTTGGCATAAAATTCGATTTCAAAATCGGGGATTCGAAAAGCGGGCATTTATTGGGGTCATTCTTTGGATTATAATTTTGCTTCGCGTGAAAAATTGTAAACTCATACAAAACGAGATTCCACATGGATTTTCAATTTTACACGCAAAACAAGATTCACCTCGCATATATCAGCGAATTACATCCTTAGCACTGATATAAATTGATATTTTTCTTTTTTGTTAATAACTTTTTAATAAATAACGATTGACGATTAAAATGTTTCAATTATGTTCTAATTTATAAAAAAACTTTTTCCTTAACCCAGTATTAAAATAAATAATATAAGAGTAAAAAGATCAAGGCTATTGGAAGTGGATTTCTTCATTTTTATTTCTATTCTTACATTATTTATTTTAATATTGGGTTAAGGAAAAAGTTTTTTTTTACAAATTAGAACATAATTGAAACACATTTTTTAAATTGTTTATAAATCTTTTATTAAACTAATGTGCCGTTTTGAACGATAACCTTCTGCCATTTTTTTAGAGCTATTATTCGGTGAAAGAATTTCTGGGATTTTTGGGTAAAAAACTGAGACAAATAATTTTCGCATGTTTTTTGAAGTTAAGTTTACTCCATTAAGAGAGTTCTGCAAAGACCGAAATAAATAGTAGTTTGACAGTGCAAGGTCAAGATTGATACAATGAATGCTTCAAAACTTGCCAGCCAAGTTCTCTCAATTTTTGCCGAGTCGTCAAAAATGTGGTCTGTCGTGTCATGATGGAAGACAACTCCCTTTCAATTGATCAATTCTAACCGATTTTTCTGAATTTCGATCGCTTCAATCGCATTAGTTGTTGACAGTAGAGATCAGAATCAATCGTTTTGCCGAGCAGCAACAGCTCATAATGGACGATTTCTTTCCAATCACATAGCATCTTCTTTGGCGTAAATCCTGGACTTTGTGGTTTGTGGTGCCTTACCTCGTTTCAATTACGAACATTATTATTTTTTTCAAACATTATTATCATATGTTTAACATTATATCTACTTTGCCCATTATCAATCTTTTCAGAAATTGCTCAATTTTGCTTCGTTTCAGCAGCGATTCGCAAATGGAAATTCGGTTCATTAAATTTTTTAGCGTCAAATCATGTGGCATCCAAACATCGAGTGTATCCAGCAAACCTCATGCAAAACTGTTTTACAATCAATATTTAGCTCCTTAGCTATGTCATAGTTGCTCACATGACGATTTTCTTCAATTTTTTGGAAGATTTCATTGACATTTTCCACAATATGACAACCAGAACAAAATACATCTTTGATATCAAAATTTTCATCTCGAAATCGGCGAAACCAATTCACTGTTTGTCTAGTTAGATTCTCTCCATAAACACGACAAATTTTTTTTGCTTGCGACGTTTTTTCCCTTTTTTATAATAAAAAAGTAAAATGTGTCGAAAATGTTTTGATTTTTCACTTATTGTCAAGTTGATTAAATGCACCAATATCATTCAAATCTATTTTATTAAAATGTTCTATGAAATGACACCTTTTCATATGTAACATTAATAGCGCCATGTCAAAAATTAACCAGATCTCTGTCTATCATCAAGTTGTAAAAAAATTTTTCCCTAACCCAATATTTTTTATATTAATCTTTTTTATCGGTGGAAATCTATTTAAAGTCATTCATTTGACATCATTTAGAGTATTTCTGCCAAAATTTATGCCAATTGAACGTAGGTCGTTTTTCAGAAGTTCAGCCCGAGATTCACTTCATTGTTCTTGTTATTTGCAGGTAAAGTCAGTAGAGCAGGTCTCTTTAGTTCAACGTTGTCTTCGCGATATGATGCGCACACTACGGACTCGACCTGGGTCTGCGTATTTTGCAAACAGGGTCCTCATTCTGTTATACCTGGAGATCCGTCCAGACCACATCCGAATTTGGCCGGACCACATATCGCAACTGGAACCTATACGGTAGGTGTATATTTTTTTCGAATGACTTAATGTTTCAGTGAGATAGTCAGTGCGATATATCTAATTTGTGCCAAGTAAACATTATATTCTTGTGTTTGATAAATTCTATTTTTATAAATTATATTCATATATTGTATATTGTATCTTTAATTCTACATGTGCTTATTTGATTCTCTCATATTGAGCAGTAATCTTTACGTAATAAAGATTACTTAGAACAATTAAAAAAATTAAGTTTTTAAAAATGACATTTAGCACTAAACGAATAATATGATAAATGCCTGCGATAGGTTCCAGCTGGCGTATTAAGTGACTTATTTGGACCATATTTGATCGGCAAAGAACGGTTGGAGGATGGCATTTTATCGGCCGATGAACAAGAAATTATGACGGAACAGAAGAAAGGTGGCAAGAATAAGAGGAGCTTGAGATACGCTGGTCTGGCCGATCAATTCTCCGCGAAAATGGGCAAGAAGAAGCGGAATTCCGTTGAAAGTAACACAAACGCCATTTTTACGGGTATGACTCTGCATCCTGGCGGGGAGGAACAACGGTGGGAGGTGTGGCTTCATGAGCAATGTGCGGTATGGGCGGCCGGAGTATATATGGCAGGTAAGTCAATGTCAGAATGATGGAGATACATGTAAAATTGATAAGAAAAGCAGCGGGTATATAATTATATAGCTCACAATATGTATACGAAAATTGGAATTGTGTTTGTTAGGTGGCAGAGTGACAGGACTGCAAGAGGCTGTGTGGGACGCCGCTAAATCAGTATGCGACTCCTGTGGCTTGACAGGCGCGAATATCGGTTGCGTGAAACGTGGTTGTAAGGCTGTCTCGCATTATCCATGTGCGCTGACGAAAGGCTGGCACCTCGACACAAATCAGTACATACCTAAGTGTAATCTTCATCGAGTTACGTGAAACTTCGGTGAGTCTATGAGCATAGGCTAATATGGAAGTAGGTCGTATTCACATTATATCACACTGAGATCCGGCTTTAATTAGATGCACCGAATAATGGGCAATAATATAAGAGACTAATATAAATCCGTTTATGACTGAAGATAGCCTTACTAGTTAGTAAGGTGTTCTAGTTAATAAAGGAGCAAAACACCTCGTGCGACAAAACCAGTCTGTGTGTGTGTGTGTGTGTGTGCGTGCGTGCGTGCGTGCGTGCGTGCGTGCGTGCGTGCGTGCGTGTGTGTGTGTGTAACAAAGTTACACCGCGATCAGAACGTAATTAACGAGCGCGTGAGTAATCTATAGATAAAATTTAAAATATAATGTATTGTTGATTTGATATTCTATTTTTTTCTGTTCTAATAGATATAAATCGACTTCCTTATTTGACGATTGGGACTGTGCGACCATAAGATGTTTTGAGATTACTCCTTGCATTATTTGACGCGTATCTGGAGCGTGAAAGTATAAATGTGAAAACAATTATACTCTAATTTTCCAATCACATCAAGTTTAGAATCAATATGCTCGAGAAAAATATTTTCCAATGTACAAGATGTTTAAAACGGAAACCGTATTAACTGTTTCTGAGAATTATAAAAAGAAAAAGGACAAATGATGAATGCAAGCTGAAGAAATATATATTTATCTTTATGATTAAATTTGATTTTCTTGGCCTATGTGGCCTTGAATAGTGGCCTTTCCAACTTAATATAAAAGCAAGATATAAAAAAAACAAGATTTTTTTAATTTCGAATTTATAGAATAAATCACAATGTCGCTTTTGAGGAACAATGATAATCAAAAATAAAGATGTTTGCTTTTTTACTCATGTCCATAAAAATCTAAAAATATTACAGATTTTCTTAACAACATCATGTACGCAGGAATATGCAAGTAGGGCATATTGTATTTAATGTTCGAATTCGAATCTATAACATTGTGTAAAAGTCGGGCGCATATAAATATAATAAGACGAATAAGTCAGTATCATTAGCAAAAATTGAATATTCTCTTTTCTTTTTCACGAAGGGCATGGACATGTAAGGCAAGTGTTCTCTAGTGGATGTAAAAAAAAGAACTGTATACAAGAACATATAGCAAGAATAAAAGGATTATTTTATTATTAAAACATCATAATTACATTCTGAAGTTTTAGAAAACTTTGCATGTATTATTTCAGAAAAAAATAATACGTTTCATGATGAAGTAATCTTATAATGAGTTATTTTCTTTTTGTTTGTGTCGCTACATGAGTTATTAGCTCATATGTATAGCTCAGCATACACGATCCATATAAAGTCTATATTTTTGTTATATTTTGATATTGATATTGATATTTTTTTGTAGTGTCTGCTTTATCATGCAAATTTTTATTTGATTTTGCATGTTGTAATGGGTCGATAATTTCTTAAAGAGAAATATTTTTTTATTCGCATCGAGCGAGAGATGATTAAAATGAGAACACTTGTAAGACTTTAATACCGCTGTATCTAATATAATGTAACAAAGAATACATCTCATTGCATTCAGTGATACGTTTTGTATAGCATCATACTCACTGTCACTTTATCATCTTTAATACATCTGTACGGTCGTGAAACCAGTGATTCAGATCCAATGTCCCACATATGGTTTATTTTTAGTGATTAAATTAATATCTGCGACATTATCGCGAAATTTGTAATAATTATATTATTGATTTATACATGTAATATATATTTTATATTAATTTTTTTCATATTAATATGAAAATTTATTGTCGTCATTGCTGTCATTGTGTCGTCATCATCGTATTTCTCATTGTATTTTATAAGTATAAGAGAGGCAAGTTTTCGCTACGACAAATGTAAGAATATTAACAAGCGATTTTCTTACATCAGGGAGAACTAGCAAAAATCAAGAAAATTGTATAAAAATAATATTATATAGAATGATGTATATATAATATTAATTTGCGTAGAAAAAAGTATATATACACACGTTTATATATATATATATATATATATATATATATATATATATATATATATATACACATACACACACAGGGTGTCTCATTTTAATTTCCCTTAATAACTTTGTAGAAATTGATTTTAGTAAAAAACATTTCAGATAAAAGTTGGATTTTGAGGGAATATCCGAGGATGACCTTGAATTTGACCTCTGCCCTTATTTTCAAGGTCATTTCGAGGTCAACATCCTTAATGTTGAACGAGATAACATGTCCACACAGTAAAAAGGTGTGATCTTCATATGCCCCCTTGAGGATCAATTGGCTCCCCACGTATGATCACATGTTTTTAACATGTTTTTAGAATTTTATGATCTATCGATTCCTGGTGTCAAGATTAGATTATTCCATTTAAAAAGTGAAAGTTGATCTTAAAATGACTTTGAAGATGAGGGCAGAAATCAAGTTCAAGATTATATCGGATGCCCCCCTCAAAACCTAACAATTTTTGTGTGAAACATCTTTTATTAAAATCAATTTCTACAAAGTTATTAAGAGT
>JANQDE010000133.1:67355-110912 GCA_037157785.1 Cephalotes varians
TGTGTTAAAATCATCTAATAAACGCGTTTCTGAAGAGTTACATCCACAAAAAGATTCTTCAACATTTATGTTGAAATCATCTAATAAACTCGTTTCTGAAGAGTTATATCCACAAAAAGATTCTTCAACATTTGTGTTGAAATCATCTGATAAACGCGTTTCTGAAGAGTTACGTCCACTAGAAGATTCTTCAACATTTGTGTTGAAATCATCTAATGAACGCGTTTCTGAAGAGTTACGTCCACAAGAACACTCTTCAACATTTGTGTTGAAATCATCTAATAAATGCGTTTCTGAAGAGTTATGTCCACAAGAAGATTCTTCAACATTTGTGTTCAAACCATATAATAAATGCGTTCCAATGTCAGTGCAAGAAGAAATTGAGGAAAAAGTCATAAACCGTATTGAACTTACTTCTGATTTAATGAAACTTGATGTTGAAGTGTCATCGACTAAAAGACAAGAATCGCAAGTGAAGCAGAAAAGACGATCTGTTATTCATAGTGTAAGAACTTGTGGCGAGTCAATTCACATTTCACGAATTGATATAGAACATGATTTCGATACATCACCCTGTGCTAAGAGACATTTTGACTTAGCAATCAGTAAATTGTTGTTATATAAACACAAAAAATTTGGAGTGGTTGTAGTGAAAGAATTGACAGATAAGAAAATGATATCTGAGCAAGCTGAAAGAACTATACGGGTATTTTAAACAACAATATATTTCCCTTGACAAAAACACAAAAGACTTCAATGAAATTGACATTGTAGACGAAGTGTTAATTGAAAAACAATGTTAGGTATGTGTGATTCGATGGATTACAAAATAAACTCCAGTGACATACTTTTACGTTTTTTAAGTTTATATTGTGTATTATTTTTTATTAAATTGTATATCGAAATAATTGTATTGAAGTAATTTAGCTTGGAAACCAGCGCGATAATAAACAAGTTAAAAATTATGTATCTAAAGAAATATATATATGAACTGATATTTCTAACTTTTTAGAAAGGGAGTCAATATTAACACATTACTATGTTTTTAAATAATAGTTCTTTTACAAAGAGAAAAATTTTAATTTTAAAAATATATATTCAAAATAGAAAATATTTTCTACTAAATAATATGGCTGTTTTATATTTGAATTTTATAATATTTATGATTTTTTCGTAAGATTAGTATATATGAGCATCTGACAAAATAAATCATAAAATCGATATAGGTAGTAATTATATATTTTCCCTTTCTTTTCTTTTCTAAATGTGAATTTGTACAATATAATTAAGAGTAAATAAATATATAGATTTCTAAAGGCCTTTTAAGAGAATGCTAAAGTCGTTTGTATTATCGACTAAACGCACATTTCGTATTTCTCTATTTTCTTTGTTTTCTTTATACAGAATAAAAAATCCTTCTCCAGAATAAGAAAAAAAATGCAAATAAATATGAGTAAATAAAAAACAATACAAAAAATTAAAAAAATTTTTGAATTACAGTTTTCTGTTATCACCTAGGTTAATTCATTACATGATATAAATGATTCCAAATATATAACCAAAATAAGAGAATTTGCCCATATTTTAATAATGTAGAAGAACATTAGAGATCTTGAATTTATGATTTTGAAGTTTATAAGAGAAATAAACAGAGAAGTACGATCAACTGTACGATCATGAAAATTTGTGCGAATGCGTGTGTGCGATATCGGTATAGTAGAGCAATACAAAGCGTGTTGTCTTTATCACTTTCATCATCGACAATCGTATTATCCTTATCATTTCATTTCTGAATTAGATATGTCTGTATTATCGATATTGTTCAAGTTCGGCCGTCCGTCCCATCGATATGGAGACCTGGACCGCTGATTGAAGTGATGGGGATAGAGACACGCGTGAAGTGAGAGGCAGATCAAGCCCCCCACCAAAGCCTGATTAGCTTTGATAGACAGAGAAGGAAGTTCTTACAATTATCTGCAATCAATTATCTCCATGTCGATGGTCCGTCCAGCATCCCCTTAAATGATGCTATAACCAGAGACTGAATTCCGACGCGGATCCTGTTTTACCGACTAAATGCACTTATACATATACGATTTACGCGACAAGAACACATCACTATATACTAATCATCAATATTTCACGCGCTCGACACATAAATCTTTTTAATCTCTTTTCTCTTATACTAAAGCTTCTAGCCCATTTCTAAAAGCATAATATTGTTCTTTCATGTAATCCCTAGCCGCCTAGCTATTTTTTGTACACGTACAAAGTATAAAACTTTTATATAAAGCAAATGTAGTTACGAGTCGACGCCAGAAGCCGATAATA
This sequence comes from Cephalotes varians, assembly GCA_037157785.1. Taxonomy (NCBI): domain Eukaryota; kingdom Metazoa; phylum Arthropoda; class Insecta; order Hymenoptera; family Formicidae; genus Cephalotes; species Cephalotes varians. Next base: position 69,687 of record JANQDE010000133.1, read on the forward strand.
AAATTGTAATTTTGTAATTTTTTTTCGTTTTTCATATTCAAATGTAGCTTTGCGGCTGCATTATTGTTTATACTTTAATTGTGGAAAAGGATTTTTAAATCTATAAAAGCAATTAGAAGAAAAGAGATTAAAAAGAATGTCGGTAAAACAGACGACTTTAGGACTTCCTTAAGGGTGCGGCCAGACTATACGCGATTCGTGATTCGTGACAGTTCAAAATTCGCATTTTTTATTCATATAAGATTTGCAGACAATGCAAATGGACATATTCGTCAAATTTGCACTCGTCATTTAATATTCGTGTCAATTGGTGTCAATTCGCTAGCGATTTTTTTTGACGAAAAGAACGCGAATCACCCCGAATCGCGTATAGTCTAGCCGCACCCTAACGTGCGTTGTTTATACTGTTTTGTGTTTGCGCGCGCTCCCGTTCCCCTCTCTGCGATTATGCGCATTACCAACCCATATCATTATGTATCTTTCTCTGTCAATCTACTTGGAGCCATCTGTAAAGCCAGCGGCACACGATGCCTGTTTTCTTGCTAGATTGCTTGCGTTTTAGTAAATTACTAGAAATTCTGCCTTTGGTGCAATTTTAATATTCGTGTGCCGCTGGCTCAAGTAATTTATGCTCCCTCCAGTACTGTATGTTCCAAGTGTATCACGTAGTGCTCAGTCGTCCTGGCTGGACGCGAGAGGACGCCGCGAGCGTCGGCCACTTTGAGGAACTCTACGATCACTCGCCGAACTTCGCCGAAGTCGAAGTGCGCGAGTGTTCGCGGCCCCGCCGCAGTATGCCATCGAACGTCGCGTGGTGCGGATGCGTCGTTGCGCGCCGTAACGCGAATGTAACGGGACGATTACGAGCTCGCGCGGTATCGCGCCGTGATCTCTCGCCGCCGCAACGAGGAATTATGTCGACTCGGAGAAATGGGTAATTTGGCGACGCTACTAGTGAAGTTCGGTGCCGCGTTTCTCCTCGTCTGTCACGCGGATTACAGCCTGGCTCAGGATAACACGTCGGGTAAGAGACGAGAGCGCTCGCGTTTTCGTGTCTCGCGTGACAATGCCGCGTCACGGGCACACGTGGGGCTGCGTCGCTGCAGGGTGCACGCCGTGTGCGGACGTTTCGGTTATTAATTATGCAAGAATGGCCGATGCTAACTGTAGAATTTTGCACGAAAAGAGGTAAAATAAGGGAAAAAAAGATTCCTTCGAAAAGATGGATTTTAAATGTCGATTAATTATATATAGTGTCATTTTTAATCTTACATCGTTTCAACTGTTATCCGCATCAGCGACGGTCGAGGTATGAAGGGTACATTTTATAAAAAAAATATAGCGTGAAATAATTTTGAGGCTGTCGATCGAGTTATTCGTAAAATATCGTGAAACTTTCTTATTTTTTTAAATAGGATCTTTTTCTTTATATTTAATTTTGTAGGATTATTCTTCATAATCCAATATATATATATATATATATATATATATTGAATTTATTGAAAAAAAAAGAGAAAAGTCATGTAGTTACTAATTTTTTAAATATATGCTTCTTGGAAATAAAGCGTAACAGAATTTTGTCCTACATTTTCGACTTGCTTTCTCACGTAAAATTATCTGCGCCACTCGATCTTACACCATGAATAACAGATCGTCTTACATACATCATACGCAAGATATTATGTTTCCGTTGTTCGTAAGCGATTACGTATTCTTTAAATTTTTTTAGCTATTTAAAACAAGTGAAAATTCATTCCAATCAATAGTGAAAATAATGCCACTTGGAATGAAGTGACCTTTCATAAGAATGATTTCATAAGAAGGTTTCATAAGAATCTTCAACTCCAACTGTAGAACGAATGTTTTATTCGAAGTGAAACATCAGTCAAGATGACTGCGGTGAGAAATTATGAATCTTAACTAAAAAACAAAAAAAAAAAAATGAATTGGTTCTGATGTTTATACATTTGGACTTTCCCCTTTGACTCTGGACATCTATTTCTTCACATTGCTCTTATAATTATTTAATATCGCAATGTGTCCTATGTATCAACGTTTTTGTTTTTTAACTTCTTTTTTCTTTTTCTTTTTTTTAACTTTAAGTTTTAACCACTGTAATATTTATTTATTTATTGTATAATTCACTCGGCTGAAGATGACTAAGTATAGTCGAAACGTTCCGGATACGTTATATTAATTATGTTTATTAAATGTTTATTAATTATTAATTTATATTGTCAACTTATTGTACTCGTTCTTTTGACCTATTACATTTATATTTTTGTTTAGCAAACACGAGCTCGAAATATACTTAATTTATCTTAACTAAAAAAAAATATTTAAACTCAGTATATGTGAATTCTTATTAAGACTTAATCACACTAGTGATTGCCGATTGAATTGCGATTGGCGATTATTTTTCAACCAATCAGAGCAAAGCAGTCATCGATTGAGATTAGTTATAGCCATTTAGAAAACGTTCTATTTATAATCATCAATCGCAATCCAATCGGCAATCGCTAGTGTGATTGCGCCTTTAATTCTTATCTCTAGAAGCGTTTTCGATATTTCCCGAATAATAATATCGACTCAACAAATACAATGTTGATACAACGATCAGCTTACGCTTGCACGATGCTTTTTTACTAGCAATTAACGTGCTAGTCTACTAACGAACTAGAAAACTAGAAACTAAAATATAATTCTATAAATTATATATGTTTATATATTTTAAAAACTAGCAGCTAAAAAATATGATTTATAGAAATATATTTTTTCTAGCTGCTAGTTTTCTAATTTACTAGAAGCCCAGTACTCTAATTAGTAACTAATAAAAAAAAATATTGTGTAAATCAGGCTTTACCGATCTTCTTACTTGGCGTATGCATCGTTTCCAACTGTTAGTGACGTAAAGAGATTTCACTATTTAATTACAAGTAAAAATATTCACTCCACACAACGAAGAAGAATTCATTCCATATGAAGATGAAAAGTTGAGTGATTCACTCAAATCACATTATTTTTCGAATGGAATTTCACTCTAAGAAATTTGGAGAGTAGCAACGCACAAAGCGCAAAAGGCGTTTGCACACACGTGCGCGTGTCTGAAAACCAGGCACGATTCAATTGTAATCATAACTAACTTTTTAACTGTATCGAGTAAAGTGTTCGACGTTTCTATCGCGTGCTATCTAGTCCTATCTAAATATGTTGGAATGTATTTTGCTCGATATGAGCATACCGATAGTTAATGTAGACGCGAGACGAAGATCAGTTAATTACATTCATTAAGCATTATTGACAGCTTTTTTCAAAAGATCTAACATACCAGGCACATATACGTTCGGTATGCGTACTTGGTATGCTAGATCTTTTTAAAATTTTGCATGCACGCTACGTTTCCTTGAAAAACTTGCATATTTGTTATACAACGCAAGGTACGCCGTTTCGGAGCAAGGATATCTTGGGAGTAATATCTAAAGGGTTCATTAAAGCTGCATACATGGAGATTAAATTACTATGCTACAACAAACTTCGACACTATAATTTCAGGTTTATGGTATACGTCTCAAGTTTAAAAAAAACGCTTGATTTCATTAACTTGATGAATATTATAGAATTAAAATATAAAACAATATTAATTTGCAATATAACATTTATATTCTATCCGAAATGTACGCGGAAATTTTAATCGAGTTGAATTAACTAGCAGCTATTAAGTTAAATTATTTCAGATGTAACGTTAAACTCACTATTTTTTGCTAAGAACGATATGGAAACTATCCGAGTAAAATAACTTTTACCTTTCTAATATCAGAAAATTGCGTAAATTCCGCAATTGGTACCGAAATTCCTTTTGCATGGTTTCGCTTCTGACATTTAGTGTAAGTAATGTATTCATAACGACAATTTCGTTCTCTTTTAAGCGTTTAAACTGCTCTACGGCTTAATTACGCGTGTCTTAAGAGACCTCGCGTCCGTAATAACTGTCGGGAGTCTCGGTGCATCGTCTTGCTTATTTCATATATAAACCGCGCGCGCGATGGGAAGAGCATGTAATCAACCCCAGACTTGTTAAGGAGATATAATGTGTCTCATCTAAAAAATATCTCAAAAATAAAAAAATTTTATAGATTGTTCTGCAATATTGTTATGTCTGAATATCTAGAAAATTTAAGCACAATTCTTTTATTTAAAAATTATTTGATTGTTTTGTTGCATTGATTCTTATATTTTTAGAATATATTCAAATCCAATAAGAATACATCCAAAAAAATTGCATTTTGGATACTTATTTGCAAATTTGATGAGAAAATAGCATTAAATCAAATTTTTTACATATGTTTACTAATAAAACTTTAATAAATATTTGTGCAAAAGTTTGTTTAAATCCACTAATTTAAAAGTTATTGAGTTAAAATCGTAACAAAAATGGCATTATGTAACATTCACTGCATAAATCATTATAAATCAAATTATTTGTTATTGATTTTAGGGCGTATTAACGATAAAATTTTTTGTCATTTTTTAAATTTGGATTACTTTTAGTTCGATAACTGGTATTGTAGTCAAAATATTATCCTTAATCCTGTTTTGAGTTTCTTGAATTACATCTGCGCGTTTGATGCTTTAGATTTCACGAACGCGTTGCAATTAATTGCGAAAACCGTTAAAAATTTGCACATTTCTCCGCGGCGAGATAACTATCGCGTTATTTAATAGACGCTAACTTTCACGTATTTTACATTATAATTTCAGATTTTTTAATTTTCGGAATAAAATACGCTGGATATGATTTAGCATCACTTTGTTTCTTACACTCTTAAACATGTATCGCGTAGTACCTCTAAATTTGAGATACTAATTTCTAATTTCTAAATTAATATCCTAAATTTAGAGGTACTATGCAATACATTCTTAAGAGCAAAATACACGACCTTCAATGTTCCTTTCTACTAACGTAATTTAACTTTAATCTCGATTTATTTTATTTTTTATCTTTTTCTAATTCTTTTAGAACTAAAAAAAAAAAGATAAAAAGAAAGTTAAATCAATATTAAAGTTAATCTATATTGATGAGCATAAGAGTGACTTCCATTAAATTCCGATTAACTTAATCGATGATTAATTCAACTGACAGAACTTGTTTAACAGAAAATAGTACAATTAAAACAGAATTTCTATCTACATGATTCGATGTCCCTATTTTAATTTTTTTTTTTCATTAACGACAAAAAATTAATAATTCTATTTACGTGAACAAAATAGTACACATTCAGAAAAAAAAGTATAACTAGAAATTTGAACAAAGAGCATCTTAATTATGTATTATATAAGATTGTAATAAAAATAATAAATGTTATGTAAATCAAATGTTATGTAATACTAAAATACAGGGTGTAACTAAAACAGATTGTGACTAGATTACAAATTTTAGGGATTTCTCAAATGAGTTCCCCACATCAAACATAAAAAAAAGTCATATCAACTTATGTTCATAAACTCATTGTTACTGAGATACAATTCAAAATGTTTATTGCAAAATGAAAAAATAATATTTATTATTATTTGATATTATTTATTTTCAATTATTTAAGACATTTTGAACATTTATTATAATTGAAAAATGAAAAATAAATAATATTAAATAATAATAAATGTTACCTTTTTTCCATTAATAAACATTTTGAGCTGTATCTCAGTTAAAGTGGAATTAACTAGAATTTTATCAAAGTCATCCTAGAGTAGATTATTTTTAATATCGATTTAACTCTCTTTTTATCTTTTTCTAATTTTATATATATATATATATATATATATATATATATATAAGAATTAAAAAAACAAAAAGTAAATTAAACCGAGACTAAAGTTGATCTATATTTTAGTAAAAATGAACATAAGACTTTTAAGTTACGATATCATCTTCGATAACGATAAAAGGGCGAGTTAAAGCAAAATAGGTGAGTCCGTGGACGATTTTAGTAATATCCTTACCCTGATAATATCCTCTTGAGAGGGAAAATTATCTTTGTGGGGATGTTTTTGGAGCGCCTGGTCTGTTTATTTCTGCTTTTATGCAACACGGTGGCGTTCTCGCGCGTGACGGATGCCGCATTGCTTCCTGAAGGCAAGCACGAAGCGCGGTGGTTCGCCATCGGCCGGTGGTCTGCATAGCCGTCTCAACCGCTAATTGTTGCACAATGCTCTCTCGCGAGTTCACAGGTGCATTGCACCAGAAATCCTCTCCCGGTACTTACTACTCGCCTCTCTCGTACTCGCGTCGTTCAATGGCGTAGAGAGTGCCACGCTAGAAGAAGATTGCGAAATTGTTGTTAGCTAGGAAAACATGACTGATTCTCCAAAGAAATCACTTAATTTACTGTAATCCGTAATTGCATGAGTTTTCTTCGTCATTTCTTTCACGATCTTTCGCGACCTTACAAAAATCTTAGTAAACAATGCAGTAATAATCATAAACATAACGATTTATATAGTATAGGGTATATAGTAACAAGAAAACAATCTTTTTATTGAGACGTATCTTTAATACTTATCAAGTATGAAAAATCGAAAATGCAAATTTCGATTTTTATTTGAGTATTGAGTATTTGAATATTGAGTATTTGAATATTGAGTCGTGAAAGATCTAATCTATTTTACGTTGCATATTTAAGACTCAGGATTGTACTTCCGAAGATATCCTGATCACGTTCGATGCGATTTCCTACATCAATTTACTGATGCAATCCTTCTTCGATCGCAAACGCTACAAGTCTTCGCTGTTTTGGATCTCACGGAACGATAATCGCGTGCAGCTTACTTCGGGGAGGGGGGGGGGAGAGGAAGGTAGGGATGAAAGGTTCGCTTTCTTACTTACGCCACTGCTAGGTACTATCAAGCGCGATTAGGTCGATGTGTCTGTCTCGTTTGTGGAAGTGAAAGGACGAGAACCGTTTTCGCGTTCGTTCCATGCTCTTATGTGCTGAACAACCGCGACTTAGAAAACTTAGCCGCGATCACGGTCCTGAATACGAATCTGGCTACGCCGCAAAATCGTATTAAAGGTTGAATAATTCGAGGCGATTTGCACGATCGATTCTCTCAAAGTTCATTCGAATGTTCAGTCTGAATGCCCGGCTGAATGGACTCAACCCACTTCGGGAATCGAAATGAGTTCATAATCGTATAATCATATAATCCTCTTATTGTAGATACTGCTTGGAGATATGTACATGAAAAGAACGGTTTTGCTGAAATATCTAAAAATTTAATTAGATACAGATCTGAAAATAATTTTGTTGGACCACTAAAATAATTAGGACGTTTAAACTGGTTGCAAAACATTTTGCAGCATTATCATGAAAATAATTATGTAGGACTTGAGTATCCTACATAATTATTTTGTCTAACAAAGTTATTTTTAAATCTGTATGTAGTTAAATCTTTTAGATACTTCAGCTGAACCTTTTTTTCTGAAGATTCGCTAGAGGCTCTATTCTACGATCATTGGATTGTATAGGATGTCCTGTTTTCTTTGTTACCAAATATCTAGAAAAAGACCAAAAGATTTTATGAAAAAATAACTAGGGACAAAATTTTAGAGGTTTTAAGAGAGCAATCTGATGAGTTGATTAGATTTTTGGTCCAAGATCCGTGTTGGATCTCTTAGGCCCAGGTCTTTATTTTTTTTTTAAACTTTCATTTTTTATTGCATATTCTTGTTCTTGCATAATCTAGCTAACCTTGAGAGCTTTTCGAAATACTACAATAAAGTTATTTTTTATTTAATAGGACTTTCTATTTAAAAAAATGGACTTGGACCTGATTGGACATAACACAAGCCCCGAACCAAATATATAATCAAGATTTTTCTCTCGAAATCCTAAAAATTTTGTTCCTAATTATTTTTTTATAAAACTCGTCGGCTATTTAGTACTTTTGGGGACTATTTAATATTCTCAACAGAACACCCAAAACGCTTAAAAAATTTGTTTGTACCTCAGAACTACGATTTCGGTACCTGTAATCCTGTAAAGGATTTTTGATAGAACTGAGTTCTATATGGGTGCTTTCCAACTACGTACACAGGCGACACTGTGTAACACAGTGTCCACTAGTGTAAATGAGACACACTGATATACTCTTTTTCACACATGGTTTTTTAGTTGGAAAGCACCCTATGAGTTCCGTTGAGAGTTTTGGATAGCCCTCGCGGAGTTATATCAAAAATCCTTATGACAAAAAATCTGTAGAATAGAAACTGAAAAAATTGCAGGTACCGAAATTGTAGTTTTGATTTTTTTTTATTTCCTTGAGCGGAACTATTTCTGAAATAAAGAATTCTAGAACTATGTGAAATCTATCTAGAATAATAAAAAATGATTTTTTTCGAAAATGGAGGGCTACGTTAGCCTTCCAATCTTTGAATTTTATTTTTATGTCTTTTATGGCCAGAACTATTTCTTAAAACTATTAGAAATTCTGGAACGAAAATCTACACAGAACTCTGAAAAAAATGTGAGGCTAACTTTACAATATAATATTGATCGTCTAGAAGTCACTTTAGATACGGGGATTTCTTTTGTTTTACCTCTCTAATTCTTGTCATGGTACGCCACACTGACGGCGTATGTAAATTTTCCTGGCCGCAGTTTTCACTTTTATCTTTTTTTGCTAAGATGTTATTATTATTCCGTTCCGCATATAAAATGCAAAATCGCATACGATATAAATTTCACCAAAGATTAGTCCAGTTGGAGCGAATTCTCATTAAAATTATGATGCGAGTCATAATGCTGAGTTATGTTCCAGTGAAAGTTTAACAACTACTTCCATTAAGAAAATAAATGTTCCAATCTTTATTCCCCCAAAAAATATAAACGGAAAAATCTGAAATTATTGAATATCTAACGTCTTCTATAATAAATTTCATCGTGTTTTTTTAATTGGCAGTAGAAACATTTTTGACGTTTCTGTAATAAAATCTATTCCAAGAGAAATTTGTTTTTATTATTTACATTATGTAAATAAATTTATATACAGAGTGTTTACTATCTGAAAAAACTTAAAAAATCTGGAATTTTCAGGACATTTCTTTTTTATTCTTAAAGCTCATGGATTTTCATGGAATTTTATCACTCAGGATAATTTTTAGAATTTTGAAATTTTTTTAAATTTGAATTCTATCTTTTTCTATAAATATTGTTTTTTGATCAATTTTTTTTTAATGCAAAATGTAGCAATAAGTGTGACATATAAGACAAAGGCAGATAATAGACTATTAATATGGAATATACATATATATAGGGACTTATTAAAAAAAAAAAAAACACTTAGATGGCAACCGTTGGAAGTTATTGCAGTTGTTACAAAACATGCCAAAGATGAACATGAAGCGAACCTTGTGTGATAACGGCTTTTTTTGATACAAGTTATTTATTTTTATTGTTTCTGGAAAGCATTGTCTTAATTATGTCCCAACAAGTTTAAAGCAAATTCTTTAATGTTTATATTTCACGCTTTCAACATTGTATGAATAATATTATACTGTTTAATTGCAATTCTTTATCAGAGATTTATTTCACGCTTTCAATAACATTGTATGAATAATATTATGCTGTTTAATTGTAATTCTTAACTTCATTATTGACACGAGAAGATTTTGTTTATCATATCAATATGAGCAAGTAATATGAAATACTTCAAGGGTAGAAAATATGGAATTTATTATAACGTTTTCATTTTTTTATGGAAAATATAGACATATTCCTTAAATTTTCCATGTTTTAAAGTTATTTTTCATGTGCAATGGTTTTTATTTTACATAAAGTTTCATTTTAGATTACTCCTACTTTTATACTTTTATACAAAAATATAAACATTTTTATTCTTATTATAAATATTGTAATATTTTAGATGATAATTTAACACATTTTACATAATAATAATTTAATGATTTAAGATTTAATTTTATGTTTTTTATTGTCCCTATGCAGAAGTATTTTATTTTCTATATGTCATTGCACAGTAAAGATATGAATGTTAAATTGTGTTTAACTGTATTTCAGTTTACATAAATAAACAAGTTTGTATTTTATTTATTATGTTATTTATTACTGACTCTTGAAATTTGATTCCGTACATCTCATTTTTTAGATTCTTTTATTTTCATACTTTTTACTTTTTTGTTAATTCTGAAGTTGGTCTTAAATTTTGAAGATTTTCATTAATTGGACGTTATAGCTAACATGTTTCTTAAGAATTTTACATAAATTAAAAGTCTTAATATACATTTATCGAAGTAATGTTAATTTAAAAATGAATATTCCATATTACTTTTATCTTACATTCGCGTACATTGATATAGATTCTCGTATGTCTTGAAAGTTTTTATAAAGAAATTAGGATGACAGAAGATAATACGTAATAGAAGGAAGCAGCACACTAATATTATATTATAATGAATTTTCCTTATCCTATTCGTGGCTCCAGACAAAAATAGATATCTCCTGGAATCTTTGTTTTTCACTAATTTACAATATAAAGTTTGTTTGCGTTACTTACATTCTAAATAATTTCAAAATTGCATTAAAAACTTTTCTAATCTTACCTGGAATTTTAAAAATACCTGGAAAATCCGAAAATTCTCAAGGAATTTTTTTACAAGAAATTTTTTTTCAATAAACTCTGAGCCAATGTGATTTAAAAACAAAATTTTATAATCACATATCGATCACGATTCTATTCTTATTTAAAATTTTATAAGTTTCGAAATATAACGGGTACATTAAAATGATATTCGCAAACGTTTGACACGACAGGATGGAATATCATTTTTTTATCAATGATGGTGAATAGCGGATCGTTTGAAACCGACTTTAATCGTGCGACAGTTCGCCGCAGAATACGCTCTTCTCCAGGCTTCCGGTTCATTGTTACGATACCGTTTCTACTGACGCGAATGCAATTTTGCAATCCTCGACCTCTTCCTTCCTCTTCGCGGGAGCGCGCACAATTTGCGGATACGCTTTTCTGCATATTACATTGCTCTATACCGTACTCATTTCCCCCGACGCGAAATTGTTCTCTCTCCTTCTCACTCTTTCTCTTTCTCTTACTCCCGTATTACTTACCGTGTCGACTGGGGCACCATGTCCGGGAGCCGCGTGCGACACGCGTCACTGACGTGATGCCGTCCCAGCGATGATGAGCGGCAGCATCCTGTGAGCTCAATGCGAGTCGACGACGGCCACGCTGGTTAGCCATTATCGCGCAGATGAGAAGATTGGCCCGGAATTTTCGTAATTAACACCGATCGTCGACGTACGATCGCCGTATTCTACCGGTTATTGTTTCGCATACAAGCGAGTTTACGTTCCCGCAGCGCGCGATCTGTTCACACTTTCGCGAGCACCGCCGATGAGAGGCAAGTATGCAAAACGCTTGCTCATCCTTGAAAGGAAGGGAGGAATTCCATATTTCACGGCTAGGATGATTATCCCGTGTGATTCTGGCGGTCCGCCCTGTCGCCTCTAAGAACGATCCTTCCTCTCGATTCGGATGTTTCTTAACTCGGAGAATAGATCATGTAATATTGATCGTGTGTTTATGAAAGTGTTGAATTAGATATTTTTTATTGAGACGGTTAGACTCGTGTGCTACTGCTAAGATATTACTCTGCCATTTAACAGAACGAAGGTTGTATAATTTCTAAATTTCTTGATAAAGTTACCGCATCGAAAGATAACAGTATACGTAACGGGACTTATCAAAATCATCGTAGCGGAAATACTTATCAATGACACAATATTTCCGGAAGAGATCGCACGTTGAGTCACTGCGTCTGGCTTAATTAGTATAGTAGATACGTAACTTACAAAATTAAATCCACCTTAAGGATACAGCAAAAATAATCTTTTACGTGTATTTCATTTATAACGTTTGCTGATTTCACATGCATGAAACTTGAAAAATTTTATCCGATGTAAAATAGCTGAGTGAACAATAAGCAACAAAGATGCAATAAAGTATTTATATCTTGAATACATTACCATTAATGAATTGCTCGTATATTAAGTGAGTTTTAGTGATCATTGATTGAAAAAATCTAATAGATGGAAAAAACTATGGCAAATTTCGGTTTTTAACTATTCTGGATTTTATCCAATGAAATGAAAAATAAATTTTGTTCAATGAAATAAATAAAAATTGTAAAAATTACTAATATATAACACTAAAATATATGTCAGTCATACGAAATGGCCCATTTGGTCGATTCTAGTTTCCAAGATATTTACTGTTTTGTAGGTTTTGATCAGAATTATCAAAAAAAAATTTTTTAGCGATTCGTATAGAGAAATTCGAGATGTAACTCTTGATGTTAATCTTTCGTGCTAAATAATTTTTCAAATTTATTTTTTTTGATCAATCTTGAAACTCTGAAGTTCAATTCAAATGGTAGTGTATAATGTCTAATCATCAAATCTGGTGCTAACTCCATTTCGATCGAATGCTTTTTCTTGTGAAACTAACACATATATTTGTAAAACTTTATGCAAAAAGATATTTTTGCTTCAATTACTACACTAAATTGTATTAATTATACTGTAGTTTAAAGAGAAACTAAATCAACGAATATTAACGGTAGTAACCAACAGGGAAAAAAATCATGATTTAAAAAAAAATAAGAAAAATTGGATTTTTTTTATTTAAATCAGATTTTTTAAATTTAAATTAGATTTATTGTTCGAGTTAATTATTTCTAGTAGTAAGAAAATAATTAAATTTTATTACAAAATAATAAACGTGTTGTTTTTTTTACTAAGCTTACTAAACTTTAATTTATTGTGAATAAACAGTGATTTCAAACTATAGAATTCAAAATAATCAAGTGAAAATTGTTAATTTTAAATTAATTTTTATCAATAATTCTTATAAATAAAATAAAACTTATTTTTTATAATGAATACTTAATATCTATTTGAATACTTAAATTTGTATACATAATTTTTTATTCATGAAGGCATACACTTGAACGCATACACTTAAATATAAAAACTAACTTAGCTGTCTTTTCGTTTCCTAACGCAGTTTCTAAGTTTCAAAAAACAAGAACCGCAAAAAGAAACGAAGAAGTCGCAGTACGTAATAATCTCGGAGACACCAATATATAATTATATGTCCATATATGTTCATATATCCTTCTTTCTTTTGTAAAATTACTGCACAGCCAATATTGAACATAATTAAATCATAATAAAAATTAACAATTAAAATTTTAACCAAATTTGCGATTTAAATCACCGATTTTAATCAAATCAATTGATTTAAATTATTATCATTCCAGCACTAGTAACCAATAGTAGTATGAAAACCTTAAAATAATAAAGTCTTTTTTAATTTAAATTAATATATGGCATACATTTTTATAACTAAAAATTCTTTAGATATATAAATGTTATTTTATTTATTAATTTTAATGAAAAACACACATAATAATAACAAAAATTAAAAAATGTTTACTAATTAGATCTGGATTGTCCGTAAATTAGAATACCGATAAAAAGATTTTTCTAATATCTATTTCATACAAAAGATCAATTTTTACTTCTTTTTTTTCTCGGAAAATATCGGTTATTTTATCACTGACGTAGATTTTATCCAAAAAAAATGTGGAATTTTGCTGTAATAAATATATGTTTATCAATTTAAAATAGGCTAGTTATTTCTAATGAAGACAATTTATCAGTAAATAATTGATAGTCGATATGCAATTATGACATACTACTTAATGAACTTTCTTCACAACGTGCTCTACTTATGTTGTTTTGATGTTTAAGATTATCATGTTTCTCACATCGTCGTTACTTAATGAATTTAATTAGCAGACAGTTATTAATTTCTAGGTTACCCACAAACGCTAATCGTAAGTGTTAGTGTAGTCTGATCAGGAAATAAAGATTTGTTACACATGTTGTATTTGATTAATAAGTAATTACGTAGAGAGAATTAATATTTCACAGATCTTCGAGAGATAAGATATTCAACTAAACAAATTTTACACAAAAGTTTACAACTCATATAATTTAAATTTATATAAATTTAAATATAATGATAACGAGAATATTTGCTTAAATTAAGTTTATTTATTACTTATTTCTACAAGTATATACATATTCATATAAATACAACTGTAATATAAAAGTTTACAATAATTTTTATTTTGTTACACACATTACAATTTTTAGATTATACAATATTATCCTTTCGTAGTAAAATGATTCTCTTTGACATTTCTTATGTTAATATATTGTTATAATATGTTGTTTACAATCGGACTTACATAATTGCTCTTCTTTGTCGATATTCTTCATTTCACGAGTCACGGGATGAAGTAAAAACCCTTTGCCGGTTGGAAAGGTTAACGGAGCGTTTGTTCATGAGATCTTATCTCGAACCTTACTCGATCTCCGTAGGCAAGCGGGAATCCAGACTTTTTTGACCGGGATATACCGGTCCGGGTGACGGTTCCGTAGATACCGAGGATTAAAGGTGGGGTGTATGATAGTCTCTTCTCGACTCTCTCTCTCTCTCTCTCTCTCTCTCTCTCTCTCTCTCTCTCTCTCTCTCTCTCTCTCTCTCTCTCTCTCTCTCTCTCTCTCTCTCTCTCCCTCCCCAGAGAGAGCTCCCATTTGATTTTCTAAAGTACCGTTTTCTTCTACGAATCTAGCGCAATCCATCTGTTCCTCTGTACGCGGAACCCCTGCTACCGCCGTTGCTGACGTTTAAATTCTCTCCTGTGTGTGTTACGCGATAAAAATTAAATCAGCAAAGTCAACATATTGTGCCGTCGCGACATCCATCTCTTCTCTAACGGATATCATCCTTACCGTAGAAAGAAATAAACCCGCTGAGTTTCTCAGAGGCGCGCGGATAGAATTTGTGCGCTCAGTGCGCTCAGAAATATTTTCAAGGTAATGTTTCGTGTATAATGATACGTACAGTCGTATAAATAATTATACAAGTTGAGAAATTTAACTCAAATATATTTTTTGATTTTTACATATTTCTTGCCTCATGATCGAATTGATTGAGGATCGCGTCGACGTCAATTGTTCTCCGATTCGCGCGCAATGCGAACAGCCAATAGAGCGAATACGATATAACGGTATACGCTAAAGTCGCGAGTGCAGCGAGCGCGGTAATAACGGATGCCGCTCGTGCGAGAAACTCGTACTCAATGCAATTTTAACGCACTCTTTATAACGCACCATCCGAGATTTACTCCGCGCTGCGCGTGTGACACTCGCCGCCGCACAGAAGCCGACCGTGAGTCAACGCATGAAATTCATCCGGAGCAGCCGAGCGAGAATAAAAATATTATGCTTGATTGAATTACGGAATTCGTTTTACGCATTTCCCTTCCGTTTTAAAGTCTGGCGATTTAATTCGAAATTAAGATGCGCATTGATTAATTATCTGAAGATTATGTCGACGAGAGTGTCAGAGTTTACATTTCGCTTACGCATGTTACTTTATTTATTATTTTATTTATTATTTATTATTTATTATTTGTAGCGAATTTGATTAGATGCACTCAGTGTGCATTGATGCACATTAGAACCATTGTACATAAATCGATATGTGTTTAATAAATATACATAGAAATGGATTAAACTGCGAAAAAGTATATATATCTTCAATTTATTGTACTACTATATTACTAATTAGTAAAATATGCATTGTTTATTTTATTATTCGAGATATTTCACTTTTACTCATTCAAATTAGATCAGTGTAAAACTGCTTTACTGTGCACCAGTGCGCACTAATGCGTCCAATCGAATTTGCTGTTAGATATCTTACGTGTTTTTGTGTGTGTGTGTGTGTGTGTGTGTGTCCGCGCGCGCGTGTGTAAAGCTAGCGTATCTTTTTCTCATTTCGCAGAAAGAGAAAGAAACTCATTAATTATTGAGAGTTCTAATTTTATGAAATAGTTTTCTATAGTTCTGGTCATTGGAACAAAAAATTTAAGGATAAATTGAGATGCAGTGTCTTACTTTGTCTTACGAAAGTTTTTACCTCATAATTTATATTAGATTTTAAGAGATTTGTAATTCTAATTCCAGAAAGACTTCTACCTTTTTTTAAAAACAAAAAATATTGATTACGTTTGAATAAAGACGAGAACATTCTCATTAATATGCCAAAATTATATACGTGTCTAGTTTTACAATTCTATTTATTTTAAAATAGTTCTGAACTCATTTAAACATATTATATATAAAGAATTATGACGATAAATGTTCTTCTTTATAATTTAAATAATTTTTATTGTCTGAAAAAGACATATATCTGACATAGAAGTGAAATGCCGAGTTCTGAGAATTTTCATATAGTTGTGCATTTATTTAGACTTTATAAAGAGAGTTCGGTGATAAAAATTATTTAAAACTTGAGAAAAAGACGTTAAATACTTTTATTTCTTGCAAAATATTTAAATAAGTTTAAAACTATGAAAACTATTTTAAAATAAGTATAATTGCATGTAGAATTATTGAACATATATATAATTTATTATTTTTTTATCTTTGCGTATTAGTGACAACGTTTGTTTATTCTGTTTAAATTTAATCAATATTCTTGCTTTTAAAAGACAAGATTCTTTCTAGAATTCATGTTGAATCATAAACTTGAAATCTGATAAAATTGTAACTTAAAATTGTAACTTTCAAGTGAGACAAAGTGAGATGCTGCGCAAACCTAATGTTTCAGTTTATCCTTAATTCGGGAGATAGACTTCGAGTGATTTTTGTATTCTAGCAGAGAAAATGAAACTCAGTAACATTAGTTTTTATTACTAATCGAGAATCTATATCTAATTCTTTATTTCTCCTTATTATTTTATAAATATTGACTAAATCTATACATAATGATTTCAAATTCTAATAAGTTGTACAACAATATATAATATATACAATAATATATAATATGTACAACAATATACAATATATACAATAATATATAATATGTAATATATTAATGATTTTATATATATATATATATATAAAATATATTAATCCTTAACTTAGGAGTAATTCAAAGTTTGGGCTGAATTGTCTGTAAGTTAATATTCGAGTTGGAACAATTTTTTTCACTATTTTAAAATTAAAACTTTTTAATGGGATCTGTTGTATCTTATTTTGAAAGGTTTGAAGAGTATCCAGTAATTTTTTTGCATTAAAAAAGGAAAATGTATCGTCGCAATAAATCTTTTAAGTAATTGGGGTTCACTGTATCCCATGTGTCGGTTATGTTGTGAGAGCGAAGTGTGTCGGCTAAGAATTAATATAATTAATTAATAATAGTGATTTTTAACAAAGGTGATTTTTAATTATTATGTAAAAAATATATGTGATTGTTTACGCGAAAAAAACTAGGTAATTATTCTTGAAAATTAAATAATGTTTTAATGGTCAGAACTATATGTGTTTATTTATAATTTTAGAATTATTTGAAATATAGTTAGAAATTCTCAATAATTAACAAGTTTCTGTAAAATGATACGCCAGATTTACACACACACACGTTTTTTATACAAGATATCCCATTTTAATTTAATTTCTACAATCAAAAATAAAAAATTTTTTATTTTTAATTGTAGAAAAAAAGTTTTAGACAAAAGTTGTTTGGTTTGAAGAGGGAGATACATAATACTGACATAAGTCATGTCGTAGATGTTATCATTTTCAAGAAATTTTAAAGACCAATTTCTAATTTCTTAAATAATACTTGACCTATCTCTTAAATGATACTTGATTGACATGTCTCTCTTCAAACCAAACAATTTTTGTTTAAAGCATTTTTTTGTACTATCAAAAATAAATAAGTTTTTGGGAGGGGATAAATTAAAATGGGACACTCTATATATAAATTGCTGAAGAAGAAACGGAGATTCATCGGAGAATACCACGATTCGTATCGTTTTCATCCTGTACTGAAAATAAAGTGGCTTTTATACATCGTCTAGAGCAGACGCGCGCTTTCGACACAGATGCTATTACGTGCACTTAAACATGCCGCTCTTCCGACGTTTGTTACGAAGACAGGGAGAAAACGCGCCTTTATCGGCTAAAAGCGTATTCCCTTTACGAGGCAGAAGGCGTGCACGCGCGGTCTTGCTATCGGCATCCGGTCTATCCATTTCCGCCTTGGCTCCGGTAACTTGGTGAAACATCTGTATCCTTGTCGTCACCTTACTCGTCGGTCTTTGTTGTCTTTCCCCACTATTTTACTCAAGCGCGATTAAAGGTTTCATCGCAATCTTGTTGCAAGACGTGCGAAACAATGCGTCTTTTCACGCTTGGTTAATTTGTTCAGCTTATCCAACGTTGAACAAAAGAAATATATTATTAAATATATTTATAACGTTGCACGCCTCGTGTTAAATACCAAAGGATTAAATTTAAATTATTTGAATCAATTCCTTGAGTTGAATAATAATAATATTTTATTATTTTTAACTTCCACATATCGAAATTTATCATTTTTTATTTATTATTATTTACATTAACACAAAACATGTAATTTAAGAAATAATTAAAAATTAACATACACAATCTGTTCCAAAAGTTTTCGAACTTTCTTCGTATGGATGGTATTAGTGGCGTCATATATAAATAAAATTGCATTATCTTCGTTGAAATTTCGTTCACAAATTCTGTAGGTTGAAATGTCCTTCTAAGGTGGTTGTTTTATCATAAGTGTAAAACTGACAATATCTCCGTGACATTCGTTAAGAAATGAAGCAAATCGATGGAGCAAATTCTATGTGGTGTTCACAGAATCGTTAGCAATGTTACAGTTTATGTGGACAAAGCACTATGAGTCACTTACGAAACATCAGAATTCAGTGTGGAAAAGAAGAACAAACACTAAAAAAGTGCTTGCTGAAATCAAAAGTGAAAACCATACATCATTTTCTACGATTTGAATAGGATTATACATAAGGAGTTCATTCCACAAGACAAAACTGTTAATGAAGATTGTTACTTGAGCGTTATGAAGCTGGCAAGAATTGGTTCGCCCTTAATATCGAATGCAAGACAGCTGGTCGTCTCTGACAATGTTCTGGCTCACAAGTGCATCGCCGTGCATAAATTTCTCGCTTCCAGATCGATCCTAATCCTTAATCATTTCCCATATTTATTTGTCAGATTTGGCGCTATGTGACTATTTTTTGTTCCCGAAATTAAAATTCAAGCTGAAGGGAAAGCAGAGCTATATTTCTTTTGTTCAACGTTGGATAAGCTGAACAAATTAACCAAGCGTGAAAAAACGCATTGTTTCGTACATCTTGCAACAAGATTGTGATGAAACCTTTAATCGCGGTTGAGCAAAATAGTGGGGAAAGACAACAAAAATATTATTTTAGATATCCAGAAGGCTTCGACTGAGGCCATTTCGACCATCTCAAAGGACTTTCAGTGGAGTTTTTTAAAGTTATATGACCGTTATATTTCTTCGGAAGGGATGTTTCGAATGATTATAAATAAAAATTTATAATTATTATTTTATAGGATGAGTTTTAATGAAAGGAAACTTTTGGGACATACTGTATATTTTCTCTCTTCTTTGTGTTTTTCCTCTTATATACATACATAATTATACGAAAGCCGTTAAGTTCTTAGAAAATATATAAGATGGCGCTACTAATATCAAATTGATACTTGACGTCTATTGTTCTTTAAATCTCTACGAATTTCAAATAGATTTGTCAATTGGTTTTGTTACAACTATTTAAAGTGAATTACTCAAAATAGGTGTCACATTTGATCAAAAACAAAATCGAGTGATCATTACAAATTTGCCGTTGTTTGTAAAGCTTCAAGCACAATTAAAAAAATCCGCTGAATAGAAAAAGATTTAGCTCGATATAATCGATGAAATAATTGCTGTAAATAACTATTTACAGACGATGAGGAGAAAGACAAATCATATTATATAGAAGGCATGAAAAGTGAGCATTATTGGACTAAGCGCATTGAATTTAAGGGAGATTATATTGAAAAAGAAAAATGATTTTGTTTCATAAAATTTGTATTTTTATGTTGTATTTTCTAAGGACTTATTAAACGACTCTCATAACTCGTTTAACATTCGTGCTCATTGTAAGAAATGTATTATTGTGTTTTGGGACTTGTCTCGGAGCATACGTGCAAAATTTGTAGAATTAAAAGATAGAAATGTAC
Organism: Cephalotes varians; assembly: GCA_037157785.1. NCBI lineage: Eukaryota > Metazoa > Arthropoda > Insecta > Hymenoptera > Formicidae > Cephalotes > Cephalotes varians. The sequence goes on from JANQDE010000133.1 coordinate 89,939, forward strand.
TATTACGAAAAGTGACTCGAATTGTGAGAGACTACACTAAGGCAGATTATTTTTTATTTTATTCTTATTTTGGCGGGAATAAACATGAATTCGATTCAAAACCGAGACTTTAAAGGCGCAGGTAATACACTACATCGTGACCGCATAGTTTCCCAATCACGTCTTCTCCATGACATCACTATTACTATCATCACCGTCGAGGTCTTGCGGTTCTTGTCATTATCCACCAGTTATCATCGTGACTTTCGCGACTTTGAAATCCGCGAACAAATGAACCTCGCGTCGCGCACTTCGTGCACTGTTAGATATTTAAGGGATCTCCCTACTTTGACGCTTTAAAAATAAGATGATTTTTGAGAATTAAAAAAAAATCTATAAGTATTATAATTCTAAATTTTGTATATTTATTTAAGTACATTTCAAGAACATATTTAATTTTTTTATATAAAAATATTGAATATATTTGATATTATAGTGAACTTAATGAAAACGTTTAAAAAAAAAGTTTGTTCATGGCGACAGTGATTCTATCCATTGTGTATATCTGAAACAAAAAAAAAAAAACAAACAGATTCTTAATTTGTATGAGTGTGGCTATGGCATGAACTAGAATGAATTAAAAATATTTAAAAAAAAAAATTTTATAGGATTAAAAAAAATATTTGAAATTTTTGAAGAAAAATTGCCTTTTTGTAAGCCGCAAAATTTGAATTTTGAAAATTATGACTTAGTTCTAGTTCATGTGAAAACATGTTTTTAACATATTATCAAAATTTTAAGTTATTTGGTTCTGTAGTTTTTGAGATATTGTTCGCCAGCTCGAAAAATGTTGTTTCGAGAAAAACGCGTTAAAAATTCAAATACTATTTTACAGTATATAGCAATATATTGTATATGTACAATATACAAGCAATAAATCATACTTACAATTAATCAGCTATTCCAAGGCCATAAGTACGCTTTCCTCTTTCTCGTAAAATTCCAAGCTGCTCGTTTCCTTTCTACGAGAGCACGAAACACTCGATCCTTTCTACCTGCGCGCTGCTACCTATCAAAGCTACCTTGTAGCACTATCTTAGCGTTGTCAGTTTTTTGAATTCAACTCTAAGGCTTTGGGAATAAATTTTTGATATGTATAAGAAAATGCAAAAAAAAATATCGATTTTTCTGATCGGTCAATATAGGGAGACCCTTAAAAAAAGAAAAAGAAAATTTAAACTACTTCTTTAAGTTAACTTTAAGTTAACTTCTTCGAGTAAAAAACATTTTATTACTTTTAACTTACATGTGTTGTCGAAATTTATTATTTTAACACACAAAACGTATAGTAAAAAAACAACATCAATATGTTCTCCCATGTTTTTGCCGAAATCACGAAATGTGAACGGAGAAGAGTGAATTAATTTCGCCTGATATTTATTCCGGTTACGTAATTTAAATCGAACGGGACCTTTCTCTGGCACTCGCTTATAGTTAGTTGTATCTGCGTCCTGGAGTCGCCGATCCGACAATGGTCACCTGCGTTTCCGTGATGCGATCGATAAAGCATGAGGGGTGCGAGGGTGCGTGCAACACTCGTCGCGTGAGGTCTGTCTTCAGTTACGAAGGTCCTCTTTCTGGTCAAACATCAACTAACCCTCGTCGATATTGTTTCTTCTTCCATGTGTGTTCTTTGTTTCGCTCGGTGGCAGTGTGGATACATAAATGGTACTTAATTTTAAAATGAAATATTCGTTAAAAAGAAGTGGTAAAATATCATAAAATGAAATACTTTTCTATCAATGATTTACTGATAATTTTTGGAAGAAGTACTTACAGAATTTTTGGAAGAAGTACTTACAGAATACGTAAAAACGAGAAAAAATGGTTTTGCTAAAATATCTAAAAATTTAGTTAGATACGGATCTGAAAATAATTCTGTTTAAATCAAAATAATTATGTAGAACGTTCAAATTGATAGAATGTTGAAAGAATGTTAAAACTTTTTACAGCTTTATTATCACATTTAAGTTTTATACAATTATCTTGATGATTCGACAAAATTATTTTCTCTAGATTTGTAACTAGCTAAATTTTTAGATACTTTAGCAAAATCGTTTTTTCCATTCGAAAATCTAATATATATTGTTTTGATTTTATCAGGCATTAAATTTTGTAATGTTAATGTTCTTTGTTTTATTTCTAACGTTCCAATTAAAAACATATTTAAATATATGACATAATTAAATGCTAATTTATTGCTTTAGTCTCAAATTTATCATTCTTAACCATTCGCAGGAAATTGTTTTATGTTAACACTCAATTTCCTAAATTTCCTGTTGTAAACTATTTTTATACAGTTTTAAAAATTGATAATCATGTTATATGAGTTTTTTAATTCTTTAAGTTTCTACAAATTTATTATAACTTGAAAAATTCGCAGTTTTCGTAAGAGAATAGAAATATATATTCTATAATCGAAAAATCGCATTATTTAAGGAGCAATTCTTAAATCAATTTTATTAATCAATATTGGATATTTTATAATATTGATTGTCTGGAGCTATGTTGAGCGTTTGTTTTGTATTGTGTAAAACGGGCATCTATAATATTGTACAAAATAATTATATTAGGTCGGTGCAAAAGTTTTTGCAAGTTTTTTTATTACAATAAAGAAATCGATATAACATAAATTAATCGAAATATTTTCCATCATTTTCCACGATTTTTTCCCATTTTTCCGCAATTCGTCCTCTTTCATAGCTGCAAGGCGTCCGGAGTATTTTCTGTTATTAATATCGAAATCACCGTTTTTCACGAAATAATTTAAACTAATTCGCATTTGTTCTAATGCTATAACATTTTCACTATACGTCTCACAAATAATTCTGCGTGCATCAGCAGCACTTTTCTTTTGGTGAAAACAAAACAAAAGGCAGTGGCAAATACGCTCTTTACTGATGCCATTTTTATTTTTTCATTAAATATATTAAATGTTATGTTGACATCTTGACTTGTCATGCATAATTGTTAATACAGAGACGTCAGTTTACAAAAACCATAAACGTTTCTGCTTACAAAATCATACTAACGCATGTGTACAGACTATCCGCATCGGCAAGAACTGTTGCACCGACTTAATACAATAATATTGATCGTCAAAATGAACGAAGTACATTATTTCTGTTTTTTATAAAGTTGGACGGCAGGTTCACATCAGTTTGATCGTCTAGTGGTTACTTAATACTCACAAGTGCAGATATAAATACTCAAACAAATGTTTACTCGGTTATAAACAAAAGGTACTTAGATATACTTCGCAATACTGACGATGAATTATAACTGTACATACCGGTGGTTCTCTTCGTGATAGAGGCATCAACATTAATCAAGTTACGTAATGGCCGATTCTTCACCTTTCTCAAACGACAAGGAACGCAAGATGTCGTTCTCTCTTTATCATCGTGTTTGTCTCTCGCCGTCTTCCATCTCGTTGTGTATCGACGGACCCCGCGTTCACTCGCGCACCTTCTGCGGAGGAGTAAATCGCAAAGTACAGTTACTCGTTTGTAAGAGCGCCGTAGAGCGGACTCGAGCAATAGATACCTCGCGCGGATCGCGTTAGCTGATGCTTTCAGCACCAAGTCTTTGTATACGCTATAGTGGTAAAATACTACGGAGTTCTAAAATCTATCGATTAGAATATCATTGAAAATATGTAAATTTATAGGAATATCTTATTTAATATATTGTATATTGAAAAAAAAATTGATTAAGTTAATATGAAATAGATATAACAATCTGACTGTTAAAACGAACAATCCGAAATTTTCATTAAAGTAACAAAACAAATTTGATTACTCGTGTTTTGATTGAGATCACCAGACAAATTTGATTGCATACATTTGCATATATATTTTAATATACACTTGGTGCGCACAATAAATTAAATTAAATTAAAATTAAGTATATTTCGAATTACATTATCAGGCAGATTTAAGATTTAGTTGTGAGTACCAAACTATTTAATTATATTATAATAACCAGAAATTCTGTTCACTTTTACCAACATTTCTTGAACTGTACATATCTCGCTAATTATGCTTTCTCCCTTTTAATTATGATAACACTTGAATGTTATTATTACGTATGCACTAACTAAATTCTAACCGGTATCATAAATATTCTAGTCATATTAGGATATTTATTTATAACAACTTGAAATTTTATTTACTTACACCAAAACTTGTTTAACCAAACATGTCTCTTAATTCAACTATGATTGTTTTTTTTCCGTAGTTATTGAAATGTGGAAAATTTATGAGCTTGTGAGATTACAACGCACTTCGAAGTGATTAGAAAATTAAAACAGGTGCAACTTAAAGAGAAATTAATCTTTGATAAAATTATGATAGATATCGTACAAATTTTTTATTTTATTGCTTTTTACGTTCTTTTACGATATTTAATTTGTCCAACGTATCTGGATTTGAATACATTTAAAGTACATGCTTGAGATTATAACGGCATATTCTATTTTCGTTGTTCATTACAAGCGCAATGTGACATGTATTTAAAATATTACAAATCTCACCGAGATAAAATCGATTTCAGACATCGAGTTCAAAATAGAATCGTGCCACATTTTCTTTATCAGTTTTTAAGACTGCTTGTAGATCAATTTAGAGCTTATTCCGCAATGGTCATACGTCATAAAATAGCCTTTTTGTATTCAGAAATGACGGTAAACCCGCCGTACTTTCCGCGGCAATTAGCTTCTCTCATCTATTTCAATTTACGTCGACCTACTTCTGACACTTAGCAGAAACTTGCCGGATAGTCCATAAATCGCACTTCAGAAACGAGTTTGAATACACACATGCAGATTGACCAGACCAGGTCTCCTAGTTTTCCAGTTTTCCCTTCCGATAACGATCGCGGATTTAATATGGAATTATTAAACACATTTCGACATCGCGCTCGCACGCTTTCCTGGATTTTAATTGGTCTCGCGTGCATTAGCGTGTAATAATATTTTGCAGTTCGTTAAAACTTCGCGAAATAAAAAAAAAAGGATAAGTAAAAGGAGGAGATGCAAGTACATATTAAGTGCACGCTCGATCCGATGTGGTAATCAGGCAGCATGATATGATGACGTACTAATCGTCGTGCGAAAGCGAGGACGTTTCACAAAAGAGGAAATGTTTAAGAGTTCAAGTATGGCAGTTCAAGTCCGGTATGTTTCATCATCATTCAATGTTATTCAGATTGATGAATAACATTAAAAAACTAATCGATTTTAAAAAATTCTTAAATCGAATCGATTTTGATTGCATATATGTTAGATTAATTTTAAAAAATAATTCTATACGGAAAGAACGTAAACATAATTATTTTGATGGTCTAAATAAAATTATTTTCAGATCTGTATCTAGCTAAAATTTTAGAGATTTCAGCAAAACCATTCTTCCTATGCATAATTAGTTAATATAGATAAGAATATTTCTAAAGTTTAATTTCTTTCATTTATCAACCGTTTAATCACCATTATTAAAAGAGTTGTTATTGAATCACGTGCTTAATGCAAAATATACTTAAAACAAAAGAAATTTGCGTTTGACACGAATGTATTTATCTTCTATTAAAACAGCGCGATTGAAAAATCTTCGAATTATTATATATCGTGTGATATATAAGATTGAAACAGATTCTGCATAGATAGGTGAAGCGTTTATTGATTTAAAAATTCAAAATTTTCAATCTATTTAGTATGTATGTATGCGCTTTGTGATTTAAACATAGGAACATATAATGTAGGCATTGTTTTCATTTAAAGGGTTACACGCACTTGTATAAGTCAAAAAAATCGATTTTTGAAAATATTTATTTCCGTAAACTATACCATCTGAAAAATATTTTCTGAAAATTTGAAGTGAATTAAAATTATCGGAGATATACGAGTTTGAAGGGTTCGCTGCATAAGGTACTTAGCGCGCAGGTAGTGCACCGCAACTGCCGCAACGATAAAAGCAAATTGACATATTGACATTTTGAAGACAGCTTATGCAGCAGAAGATTTACTTTATGGCTCTGGAATAGATGATTCTGTGTAAGAAAAATAGTAATTTTATTTACATGAAACTTCAAATACGCTTTTCCCGAAATCATATTTTCTTTAAACGTACGAATCGATGAGCAAGATTTGTAGGGGACCGCTGCACCAATCGGGTTAAAATTTTACAGATTTCTTTTAGACACTAAATACTTATCCTTGAACGATTGCTTTTTTTCTAATGAAATTTCTATTTTTAATTAANTTTAATTAAAAAAAAAAAAACAAAAAATGTAGTCATATAAAAATCGCATTTTTTTTATTTAACGGCCGCTTATTTTGTTATCAAAATAAAATTTAACAAAAATTAATCGTTCAAGGATAAGATTAGAGCATATACTAACGCTAATACTAATAAATAAATCTTTTTAAATTTTTTATTTCAGATGATCCAGTTTAGAGAAATCATGCGCAAAACACTTAAAAAACATCTTTCGCGAGAGTGCTTATTATACACGTATTTTTCAATATTATACCTTAAAAAATTTATATAAGATGTACAATAAGTACTAGATGTACAATATAAGTATTTTTAAATAATATATTATTTACAAAAAAAGTCATTGTGTGTTTCCAAAATAAAAATCCCGAAAATTTCGTTTTTTTGGGGCTATGCAACTGCATGTAACCCCTTAATTGTTCGTTACAAATTATTAGTGAACTAAATGAGTTATTTTTTATCGGATATGCTCTTAATTGTTGGGTCCGATTGTATTTTATATATTTAATTGTTGGGTATGAATTTATTTTGTGTTTTTAGAGAAAACTATTTTAGAGGATGCATGCAATTTGTAGGATATATGAACTCCACTCGTTATATTACAATATTTTACTAACGATTCGAAAAAGAAATATTTTTACGTAAAAATATTTTTGTTTTTCATGCTATTTTATTTCGCATTCGATGCCATACATTTCTGAAAGAGAAAACAAAAAAAAAAACGATAGCGAAAAGTTTCAATTTTAAATACGGGAAGAGATATTGTTTCTTCGATTTTCTTATAATGCTCTCAGAGTTAAAGTACATTCTACATCACGCGATGTCGAAATCGTATTTTAATTGCGAGGCACAATCGCAAACACCGTTGGGTCCTCGAAAGTTGAAACGGGCGTTACGTAAATGAGCCATAATAACCAGACAGTACGAATAATTAGTGTCTCGCCGACTGTGAATTTGTTCGAAATGTTTCTCGGCAGAGGGAAACGAAATTAAGTTTCGTAAGTTCACGAGGCAGGATAATCGTGAGCTTTCCTCATAACGATGTTCGCCTCTCGTACGAATTCGTTTGGAAAGCAGCGCTCGCCTTGCTTTGGTATTCGGGCTAATTCGATTCACATTAGACACGCCCATTGACCAGGTCAGTTTATCAGTCGTCACAGTTCGATCTTCAGTTTGACTTTTTTGTCACGTTCGAAATTTCTCATTGGTCACAGATTTAGAATTTTACAAATATGAGAGACACAATACTTGTTAAAAATAACATGTATTTTTATTTTAAAAAATAAAAGATCGTACACGGAAAGTTCTCTATGAAATTGGCATCTCATTTTCAAAAACCGAAAATTTTATCAACAGTTCTGTTTGCACCCACAATAGTTCTACTATAGAAAGCTTTGGAACTATTGCAGAACTATCGAAAAATGCCAAAAGTCGGCTCCCATTAACGAGGTACTTTACTCTTGTGGCGAGGTGCCAGCGGCCGGATTAAAAAATTATTTAAAAATAATTAGAGGCTGGTACTCTCTCTGAAACCTTAGAACTCTTCGAGAACTATAAAATTTCGTGGTTTAATTCAATTTTTTCGAAACTTGAGGTGCCTTATATTTTCAAATTTCATTTTTTTTCATTAAATCAACAGAACTATTTCTAAAACCTATCAGGAACTATAGAACTATTACGGGTGTAAACAGAAGTGTTGATAAAATTTTCGGTTTTTGAAAATGAGATGCCAACTTCGCAGACACGAAAAGAACGGTTTTGCTGAAATCTAAAAATTTAACTGGATACATATTTGAAAATAGCTCTGTTGGATCATTCATTTCATTAAAATAATTATGTATGACACTCAAGCATAATAATGCTGCAAAAACTTTTGAGATTCTAGTAATTTAGATTCTAGTTTCTACATAATTATTTTGACGATCCAACAAAATTATTTTCAGATCTGTATCTATATCGAAAGAACGGAAAGAACAATTTTACTGAAATATTTAAAAATTTAGCTAACTACAGATCTGAAAATAATTTTGTTGAACTATCAAAATAGTTATGTGGTGGGACACTCAAATATAATTTTGATGACAAAGTTGAAATAGGACATCCTGTATATAATCTGACGATAAAAGAATAGGGCCTTTAGTGATTACACGGAAAGAACGATTTAATTGAAATAGCTAAAAATTTAGATCTGAAAATAATTTTGTTGAACAAAATAATTATGAACGTTTAAGCATGATGATTTTAACATTTTAGCAATTATAGCTTGAATGTACATAATTATTTTGATCTAACAAAATTATTTTCAGATTTGTATCCAGCTAAATTTTTAAATATTTCAGCAAAATTGTTTTTTGTATCGTAATGCAAAAATTATCGATCATCCAATATAAATAATTCTTTGCGCAGAAGAGAAGATACGAAATGTCATCATCGAGATATTTTCAGCGATCTTTAATCAGCGATAAATATATGAATGCAAGGAAAGAATGGTTTCACTGAAGTATCTAAATATTTAGCTACATACAAGATTTAAAAATAATTTTATTAGATAAATAATTTTAATTAGATTTTATTAGATTAAAAATAATTTTACTATCAAAATAATTATGTAGAACGCTCAAACTAGTTGCTAGAATGTTAAAACTTTTCGCAGCATCGTTCATTATACTTAAGCGTCTTAATAATAATTTCGCTAGCCTCCACGAGAGAGTGACAAGTCTGAACTAATTGTAAGTCTGTTTATGACTTAGCAGGGGACCCGCGATTCCGTGAAGTCACCGAGCGATGGCTATGCGCGATAAACACGTTTGTTCATGGAAAATTAATTTCGCTACGCTTTCACGTCGCACATAAGCGTTCACATTGTGATTTTATTCTGTCTACATGATTTGAGCGATGAGCGCATCGTTCACATCGCGCGGGTTATCTCGCAAAGACTTTACATCCGTGACGTAAGGCATACTTATAATGTTACGACCTTCTGAAATTATGCGCGTGATATCATCGGGATGTAATCGAATTTGACATTTACCGACGCGAAATTCGAGAGGAAATTCAGCGTCGCGCTCATGAAATTCATTACTGCGCGTTTATCATTTGCGTGAATTTAACACCTAACACTTATGTGACGGAAATGATATGTGGATCTTATATATATATAAATACATACAAATAAACAATTAAGTCGATATACTAATATTTTAGTAATAAAAATGATGAAATTGATTGTGAGGAACAGGGAACATGCGAATTATTTTATGTGTTTGGATATTTTTGAACGATTCTATACACGGAAAGAACTCTAAAGTTTTGCTGAATATAGATCTGAAAATAATTTTATTGGAACCTTAAAAATAATGGACAAGGCTGCAAAAAATTTTGATATTCTAACAACTAATTTTAACGTTCTAGTTTGATAATTCAATAAAATTATTTTTCTTATCTGTATCCAACTAAAATTTTAGATCTTTCAGCAAAACCGTGTATTAATTCCGTGTATTAATAAAAAGTATAACGCTACTAGAATAATTAAAAAATATACTTAATATACATTTTAGATAAATGTATATTGCATTAAAGCGAATTATCTTGAAATATATGTTAGATATATCTACATTAATGACACGCATAAAATAGATTTTAGTTAGACAAACAGAATGCAGTTATTGGATAAATTTTTGCGATTGTTCGCAATCGTATGTAACTAGTTGGTTATATTTAGAAACGTACCACGATAAATCGTGGCACGATTATCGTATTATCTAAACATGGGAAAACGACAGTTCACGTGTCACATTGCACACGTGCAAATGCATATGCATGTGCGGGAGGTCTGAGCATCTGTCGACCATTCGTTCGGTCTTCCAATTGTGGCTTGTTAATTTCACGAGCGAGACGGTTAATTGAACGTCTTGACGAATTTTAATCGGGACCAAGTGCCAAAAAGAGACGATAATTCGCCGCATTCGTTAAGCTTGTTATTATGAAAAGAGATATGGTTTTATTTGAAAAATTGTATTGATGATATATAAACGAGCATGGTAAGAACGGTTTTGCTGAAGTATCTAAATTTATAAGTTATATAGATTTGAAAATAATTTTATTAGACTGTCAAAATAATTATGTAGGTCGTTCAAACTGATTGCTAGAATGTCAAAATTTTTTATGGCATTGCTTGAGTTTTCTATATAAATATTTTGATGGTCCAACAGAATTATTTCCAGATTTGTATCTAGCTAAATTTTTAGATATTTCAGCAAAATCGTTCTATATAGCAGCATCATTTATGTTATGGTAAAACTCCGCAACAAAAGTTGTTATTTTTTAGGAAGTAACAACAATGTCTATTATGTATTGGCAATTCTAATTTCGAATTAAGTTAATTTGTTCTTAAATTAATTTTCCTATTATTTAATTATTACATTACGTACATTTAGGTAATTTTCTCTTTGAGAAAATTCTTTGAGAAGTTAGACTTTTCTCCGTTTCGGTTTACATCTGGTGCATCTTTGCTCGTCCCATTATCGTAAAATTATCGTATAGGAACGACATTCGCACTTACCTGACACCTTACATGTTTAACGTTTCGCGTTTTGCTTTTGCAATAAAGTCGTTGCGTCCACGGCTTATTGGCCTCCCCAGCGGCCTTGCAGCGGTGCTCAATTGGCTGCGTGCACTCGAAAGTGTGTCGACTGTTTGAATATCGAGCAAGAGGTGAATGTACCTGAAGGCGAGTGGACTTATGCACCAGACGAAAAACACGTATATACATTCGCGTGTCACCTATTAGATATACATGCGAAAGTCGTATTCTTAGTATTTAAATCTAGAAACTATAAATAATATTTTAAATAATATTAGGCCCTGTTATTAATAATTCCTAACGTAGAAGATTTATAAGACATCTTTAAAGGAATTATAAAAATAAGTTAAATGTCTTAAGATGTTTAACATTTTACTTATTAAAACGTTTTACTAAAAAATATTAAAAATGTTTTATATCGCTGGAAATTGTACACAGAAAGAACGATTTTGTTGAAGTATCTAAAAATTTAGCTAGATACAGATCTGAAAATTATTTTGATGAACTATCAAAATAATTATGTAGCACGTTCAAACTAGTTGCTAGAATCAAAATTTTTTGCAACATTGCTCATCATGTTTAAGTTTTCTACTTAATTATTTATTTTGATGATCCAACAAAATTATTTTCAGATTTGTATTTAGCTAAATTCTTGGATATTTCTTAGCAAAATCGTTCTTTTTGTATAGCAGCATCGCTTACGTTATGGTAAAACTCCATGATAAAAGTGAGCTGTTATTTCTTAGAAAGTAACAACAATCAATGTATCATAGCTTATGCGGATCTGATCTCCTGTACGAAGTCGACCAACTTTTATTAGGGAAAGTTTGATGCCGTATTTGAAAAGTACTGAAAAAGAAGGCTGACATGACGAGTAATTTCATATTAACGCTCGTAAATTAGCGTCGTAAACTATCCTTTTTACTTGACCAGTGAAAAGATGCTGATAGACGCGCGTCGCGAATATCATTATTTTATTAATAGTGCACGTTTACGGATAAGTGGGTCTTTGCCCAGTTTCAAGTTTCATTTATATAATGCATTGTGTACTTTCGACAATAAACAAGGAATCAAAATCACGCAAATATATTTTTCGGCTAAGTGCGCCGAGTTAATATTTGCGGACGTCCAGAAAGAATGATTTCGTGTAATCTATTTTTCTAAATTGAACCGCGACAGCATATAAGTTATCCGTCTTTGTCACTTGTGCGTAACTTCAGCATATAACTCCTAAGAGGAAAGAAACGTCTTAAGGAAAATCTTTTCAACTTTCTCTTCGGTATTATCTCCAAAAGAATATCTTAACATGTCTTGGATGAATTTTTTTATCTCAAATATTTTTAATACTTTTTAATAATGCCTTTAAGTATTTTTCAAAAAAATTCTCACATGAAAAAATTGAGCGAGGACAACACTTCTTTCCATTTTCTCGAAGTTTTTTTTTCGCTGTTTGCTTTAGAGTGCATTTTACATTTTCACGGACATAATTTAATAATCTGAGTCGGAGTGATTAAGGAAAATTGCTTGAAAGTTCTAATCAGCGTAAGTTGTCCTACTCAGCGAGAGGAACGACGGTGATGTGGGTTGAGAGACTTTGACGTAAATCACTGCTAGTTTCTTATTATGAGCGTCTCGCCAATGATCAGCGATAGCAACAGTGTGCCGGTCGGGGGAGAAAGAGAGAGAAGTTTCACCTGACCAGTAAATGGTACTTCCTGATAGTCAAGTGGAAGTGCCTCGGTCCGATGCAGATACGAACTGCCGTGGTTCCGACTGACCGCTGGAATGTAAATAGTTCCCAACGATCCGCGAAATATATCGCTGGAATTTGTTCGAACGTAATGATATGGCATTTTTCGACAAAGTTTTTGTCACGGGAATCGACACGCAGAAGCACTGGTCTTCGTCATCCGTATGCATCGATGCCAAGAAATCCATAACTCTTCTTTTTATTATTCATTCGGTTTTTTTTTTATTAATTTTAAACTTTACTTTTTGTATCACTCTCCTGTCTCTTGAAAATAAGCGTGACTGTGGTATTTTGTATTGCTTGCCCGTGTCTCTAAAGGAATTTTTGGACGAGAACTTTTTATCTGGCTCTCCGCGCAGATCACTTCTTGTCTAAACTGATGTGTTTGTGAATATTTCTACCTCCCCTCTCTAAACTGATCTCCTCTGGAAAAACTGGAAATACTGGAATGATTCTAGGTTTTTTTCTGCGAATGCAACGTCGGCTCCAAATTTAGAAAGTATGAAAACTTGTACGATGTACATCAAATGTTGACGTAGGATGCTCCGAACGCAATTTGAACTCTTTGACGAATTAATCCTTATTCAAATCGAAGCAAAGATTTCTTGCTCGACTATTCTAATTTAATTAGTAAAGAGGGGGTTTTATTCTCAATTATTTATAACACGGAGTTATACTTTGATATTTTAATCGAGAAAAAGCCAAAATTGATCGAAGTGTAAATTAAGTTCCCAGGACGTTCAGAATGTTCTGCACAATATCTCATCTCGTGTGTCAACGTTAATTTTTTGTTACACAAAATTTCTTGAATATATTTTGAATCTTATGTAGTATATGGGGTCTTCAGGATCGCAAATGATTGCAAATTTGAAGTCGAAATTTAAAAAGTCAAAATGGCAGATCTAATATGTGGCTAAATTGAAAAAATTTAACTATATATATGTTTATGCACGGAATATGCACTTTCTGATGGCTGCCAAACACCATGACGAAACGGGAAATTTATGTAGCTGCTGCATATATTTTCGAATTTATGTCATGTTCACTTTTTATTCCTCTATCTAGACGACGATCAAATTTTTGAGTCTCTTTTTATGCATGCCGCGGTCCGTGTTCACTGTTGAACGCTTCGAATATACTTTGCCTTTAATGAAATTTTTTATCGGAGATTACTAAAGGCATGTACTTCCGATATTTGATATATCTATCGACACATGCGACGATGCAGCCTCAATATTGCGTCGTTCTTTTCGATCTCTGAGTACACGATGAGGGAGACATGTCTTTCGATAAGTAATAACAATTTTCAGCAATTTTTGATCAATATGTCCAATATTATCGGCGATTGCGTAATAGCAAAATAGACATCTTGGTGTCTATTCACACGAATTACTCTCACGCTTATTGAATAATATTGCGCTTTATTATGTAATGAGTTCACGAATAGAAAGTGCAATATGCGGATTGTTTTATCCGGTGTCTGCATATTCGATTGCATTGTATTTTCTTTTACCATAGGAATGTAGTATTTGATATGGAACGCAATTTCCTCTTATAAAAATCTAAATTCAATATCTTATAATAAAATTAATTTTTATTCTATATATTTATCTATTTGTTCTTATCGCGTTATTTTTATTGTTTGTCTATTCTTTGTTAAGTTTTAGAAAAAATTTCAAATAATGGAATTACGGAAAATGGAAAAAAATTCTAGTATTCAACAAGTGAGCAATAACGTCATATAGAACATTTAATGTGGAAGTTTTTTTAATGCGTGTTTTTTTTTATGATTTCGCGAAGAATACCAATGCGGAAGGCAATGTATTTGGCGTGGAAAGATTTAGGTCTCGAGATTCTGCGAATGTAGGTGAGGAAGAAAGAGAAAGAGAGAGAAGAAGGGAAGATAAGAAAGAGAAAGAGATATCGCGCATATGATGATAACGTTATCATCCACGAATAAGATTAAATTTAATATGTATTTGTGAGTCAATTTCAATTAGATTTCTCGTTGTAAAATATGTGTATGTTGCAAAAATATCATTATTTCATTTGTACGTTTGAAATACTTGGACTAAACAAACTTTTTAATCCGGAAATAATCCTGGATTGATTTTTAGTATTCTAGTTACTCCAGCAGTAAATGAAGCTCAGTCACAATAGTTTCCTTTACTGATCGAGAATTTATACTCATTTTAAAAATTTTTCTTTATCTTTTTTTTTAAACATTGGATAAATATATATACGTAATGATCGTTAGTAAACGATATTAGTAAATTGTAGAACAATCAATAATATGTAATTCTCCGAAGCTAACATTAAAATCTGTAACACAATTATTGACTAGGTCTGTGTCAGTGGATGTGTGTCATTTAATTTATGTGGATTAAAAGGCACTAATTAATTTCTAAAGGCGCCTTTTATGCAGGCCTCTCGCTGTGCATTTTTTTAGGCATCTTTTCCTTGCCTCTGTCTTTTATACAAATGTTAGCTATTTCGTCACGAGATGCTAGTACGTGAATGAATTCATCTCAGACTTTGAGACTTTGAGACTCGCGTGATAGTAACATTTATTAAATATTAAATATAATCTTTTTTACAGGGTGATTTACGATGTAATTTACTCATCAGATTCCAATAGTGAAGCTATAATATCGCTGTGAAGTTGGCTATTCATATAAAGAAAATCTCGAAGTTATGATGTCTATCATTAACAATCATTAATAAATGATGTGGAAACCAGGTGCTTTTTAATACTATTATAAAAAAATAATGAATTTCTTAGATAAGTTTTGATCTTGTGAGAGCCAATCAAAATACAGATTTCAAGCAGGTGCGCCGAAGCGAGATGCTTGTTGAAAAATCAAAACTATTAGGTCGGTGCAAAGATTCTTACGAATAGATATCTGTACACATGTGTACACATGCATTTGATTTTATAAGCAGAAACGTTTACGGTTTTTATAAGTTGGCGCCCGCATTAAAATTTATGACAATCCAAATGTCAACATAATCTTACATTTAGTACGATTAAAAATGGAGCCAGATAAAGAGCATATTCGCCACTGCTTTTTGTTTTGTTTTCACCAAAAGAAAAATGCTGCTGCACACAGAAGTATTTGTGAGACATATGATGAAGATGTATAGTTATTAGAACATGTGCGAATTGATTTAAACGATTTAAAAAACGGTGATTTCGATATTGGTGACAAAGAACGTCTTGCAGCTGTGAAAGAGGGCGAATTGCGAAAAGATGGGAAAAAGATGAAAAATACTTCGATTAATTTATATTGTATCGATTTTTTTATTGTAATAAAAAAATTGCAAAAAATCGGCAAGAACTTTTGCACCAACCTAATAGTTTCGATAGAAGTGAGGAACGAGATGAAATGCGTAGCGAAACATCCCTCTGCATAAAAGCTCACATTTATGTACATTTTGATATGTGAAATAAACGGGAGAAGTGAGATGAACGAGATGCCAGGCGTATGCATAAAAACACTCAAAGAATCAAAATGATATAAATTCGTATAAAAAAGACTGAATAAGTCAATTAAATTAATTTTATTATAATAATAATTCAAAGAGATTTATAATCGAATGGATCTAATGGACCACCGTCGCGTCCGGAAGATTCTTAATTTCTAAATTTCTTAAGTTCCGGAAGATTAATAATAATAACTTTTAATTAGGGTATAAAAATCATTTCAGGATCGATTTACGCAAAAAAAAATTACGATAACTATTTCCCTGTTCTGAAATCATTATAATAAAAAATCAAGATATCTTAGGGCCATTCTACAATAAGCCATAAGTCATAAATCAGAAGTCAGAAGCAATAAATTGATCAATCATAATCAAGTATTTTTTTCACATTCGTCTGTGATTGGTCAATTTATTGCTTCTGATTTATGACTTATGGCTTATTGTAGAATGGCCCTTACACGATTTTGAAAAGAATCGGATCTCTTGCGAGTCAAATAAACACAATGATTTTATTGGAATTTGGATTTTATTGAATTTTATTGGAATCCATCCTGCAACAATAAATAAAAGACTATTGACATATGACAATATGATAACATATTCACAAGAGATTCGAGTCCAGGACAGGATCCTGGAGTATTGCTTTTATTTTTCTAAGTACTCTACATAAAGTCCTCTATCTCGTCCAGATTCGATTCCACTTGAACGCACCGTTTCGCTTCGTCTCGCGATCGTATAAAAAAAAAAGGAAGTTTGAAACTGCTCGATCAGATTCGCACTTATTTGCGCGATACTTAATCCCGTATCTCCGGCTGTCGTGCGTCGGACGTGCGTGCCGCACACGTGAGTGCGTCGCAAGTAACTGTACTCTTGTGCGTACTGGAGTGCATACGGGCGATTGACACACGAGCCTCGTGTGCGCGCCTAAAAAAAGACTCCATGCCCCCCGATCGGGACGATCGCGTAAATTTATAATCTCCGTAACTCGGAAACGACATTTACGTTCACGGCAGCTATTAAATTCCGCGCGTGAATCGCTTGTTCCGCACGCAAGCAAAAGTTTGTCTCTCCATCAGTCCGTATGTGGGTTAGTATTATATATAAAACGTAATGAAAAACGAAGTTGACGATGCGACAGGAAGGGCAAAATTCATTTTAGTCGATTCATACGCGGCTTGGCGCGACTGCATAATAATATTGAATATTATTATTATGTAAGTATTATATAAATTATTATATAAATTTATTATATAATTTAGATAAATATTATTATATAAATATAGAGATACTATCTCTAATGCATCTACGTTAGATATAAATTGGATTGCGATTAAAGTTTATCTCTCTCGTTCAAGTTGTGTGTATGACGAGTGTGATGTAACATTAATCTTATTTTTTTATATCTAATTAAAGGAAACGTACGAAAATTACATATGAAGGACATTTGTACGAAATTGATTCTACGTTTTGAGATCTCGGCTGCATAAGAAGCGAATTGAACTACACTGGCAGAAAGTCGGCACACGCTACGTATGCTTCGACATAATAGTTTCTTTTTATTTTCAACAAGTGATACTGAGTCTAAAGTTATATGAGTATTTTATACTCAGATAATGACATCATTACTTGCTTATTTTAATGAGTTATCGCGTAACAACATAGGTTTATAATTTCATTTTTAATGTGAGTTAACAAGACTCAGTAAAGCACACGGTCTCGAACTTGTGCAGATTGTAGGTAAAAATTCAGTTGAATATCACTCGTGAGAATGAAAAAGAACATGCATTGAACTGAGTTGTGACGTCACAAATGAGAATTATCTGAGTTTTGGTATAAATGGAAAACAACTAAAAGATTACTCTAGACATATGAGCTATTAAATAGAAAGGTCAGCGGTAGATGAATGGATAGTCGACTATACTAATTAATAATGAAAACGAGTATATTACATAATTGTATAATATAGGACATAATTAGCTGTTACACTCGGTTGTTTTTCTGAGTTATTTTTATAAATAGTTCTTTGCTACGTCTGCGAAATTAACACAAATCTTGTGCTCAATAAAATTTTTGATATTATAATCTACGAATAAGACATTTTTTTTTTCGGATAAAAAACGACGGAAAAATTTATCCGCCTGATGGAATATTGCGCCGATTCGATCGCGTAGGCCGCTCGAAACAACCACTTCTCTCCTCGACCTTTAATTATCTAATTAAAACTCAACTCGTAAACCCACTAACTCCCGACGCGCAGATGGACATCACGGAAAGTTATCGATGGAGAGCGATTTGAAAAATCACACGAAAATATAGCGTAATTAATTTCAAATCTGGGATTGAAATAATCTCTAAGAATACGAATTTCTTTGCGATGTAAATTTTTCAATCTTGTTATCAAAACATTTAATTTTAATTAATTACATTAATTATTAATCTTTCCATGCCTATTGATTCGTTTAAGTAAATATCTACTTTCCTCTCGCCTCGAACTATTTATCAGCGAACTACTTTAACTTTCAAAACTACGTCACGTATAACTTTCCATTAAATAATATATTAAATTATCGAGTAGGGGAAAAGTGGCATGAAAGAGCCATGTTTTGAAAGAGCCATTTTCATTTATTGAGCAGTTTCTGGCCGAATCGCACAGAAGTTTTAGTCTTAATGTAGCAACACTAAACGTGTGTCACCCACAAAYATTTGACAGTTGAGTAAAACCAAGTGGCGCTAGTACATTGTACTGAAGATTCTGTCAGTGAAAAGTAAGTTTTCAAGTTGAATTTCTTTGTTTTTTAACATTCTCATGTGAAGAAGTAATGCCTAAATTATTACATCATAATTTTATATATGTATTTAGTCTTCTAATTATGTAAATATTTCTTACTTAAAACGTTTATTTCATAGGTTATTTTAAGGTTATAATGTCTAAGAGAAAAAGTTGTGAAAGAGCCGGATTATAATGCGATGAAAGAGCCGGCTCTTTCATTACTAACTCTTTCAAAACCATATTTGATAAGTATTGTAAAATAGTGATTATGAGTTTAAATGATTTCCTATTTTAGAAAATCAATATGTCGTCAGAAAAAGAACAAACTTGTTCAAAAAAGCGCCAAAGACCATCAACTTCAACAATAGAAGAAGCTGTTACTGAAGTTGTACAAAAAGGCCAATCAATAAATAAAACGGCTCTTTCTTTAAATATATCAAGGGCTTACTTAGCTAAAATCGTTAAAAAAGTAAAGGTGTCTAGCGAATTGTCTTACAAACATTGTCCTAACATAGGAAATAAACGTATTTTCACAATGGAACAAGAAAATGTGTTAGTTGATTATTTGAAAATTTCATCTAAAATGTGCTATGGTCTTACTAGACAACAAACCAAAAAACTAGCATTTGAATATGCAGAAGCTAATACTGTTTGTCCAAATAAATGGAAAGACTCTAAAATTGCAAGCGAAGATTGGTTGAAAGGGTTCATGAACCGACACAAAGACTTGGCAGTAAGAAAACCTGAAAGTACTTCTCTATCAAGAGCAACAAGTTTTAATAAAACAAATGTGAACGCATTTTTTGAAAAATTGACCAGTGTGTACAATAAATATAATTTCTCGCCACATATGATATTTAATGCTGATGAAACAGGTTGTAGTACTGTAACTAACCCTCCTAAAGTGATTGCTGAGCGAGGATCGAAACAARTAGGACAAGTGACATCAGCTGAGCGAGGGAATTTAGTCACAACCCTGTTTTTTATCAATGCTGTTGGTGGTTTTTTACCTCCTGTTTTTATTTTTCCCAGAGTAAATTACAAAGACATTATGTTAACTAATGGTCCACCGGGAGCTCTTGGATTAGCACATATTTCAGGATGGATGACTGAAGAATGTTTCATGAAAGCCCTGAAACATTTTGTAACACATGTAAAGCCATCACAAATGAATCCAGCATTGATCCTAATGGACAATCACAGTTCTCATGTCAATCTTAGTGTAATTCAATTTGCTAGAGAAAACTTTATAATAATTGTCACATTTCCACCACATTGTAGTCACAAGTTACAACCACTTGATGTTACAGTATATGGCCCATTTAAAACTAGATATCGAATTGCTATGAATGAGTGGATGCTGTCTAATCCAGGTAAAACAGTGACTATTTACCAAGTTGGACAATTTGTTAAAGATGCTTATCTAGCAGCATTTAGTCCTCAAAATATTACACAGGGCTTTCTTAAAACGGGGATTTATCCGTTAAATTCACACATATTTTGCGAAGACGAATTTCTATCGTCATTTGTAACCGATAGGCCTGATCCATCTACAGAAGTTCATTCAACAGAAGAGAATTTAAGATCTTCTTTATCTGCTATATCAACACGCTCAGTTCCAAGTACTTCCGGACAACAAATAGTATCACCGGAAATAGTAAGACCATTTTCAAAGGCAGGTAGCAGACAAAAACCAATTCGTGACAGCCGCAAAATGTCCTCTGCCATTATTACGGATTCTCCAGAAAAAAAGAAGATAGAAGAGAAGGAATCGAAAAAAAGAAAGAATACTGAAATAACAAAAGGAAAAATAGAAAAAGAAAAAAATAATAATAATTGTATAGTGTGCAATAAAAGATATACAAAAAGTAAGCAAGATTGATTGCAATGTAAACTTTGTTCTGGTTGGGCACACGAAACATGTGGAATAAAAAGAGCGCTACATTTTTTTTGTCAAAACTGCTTTTAAAGATACTTAAAAAACTTCATTTTCTTCTCAATTATAATTTTGCAAGTGTTTCTTAAAAGTCTGATTATTAAAATAAAAGTTACGTAGATTTAAGTACAAAATATATGAA
>JANQDE010000133.1:116072-159847 GCA_037157785.1 Cephalotes varians
CTAATTATAATCAAGGTTCTTGTTATAAAAAGTCGACTCTTTCATAACGTTCGATAGCTCTTTCAATGCCCATATGTTATGAAAGAGCCAAATTTTTCTTTTTTTTTAAATGGACATATGTCTACTAATCATGTTATTTTTGGTCTTTTTGTTTATCACATTGTATACGTGACTAAATAAACAACAAATTGATATAAGAAACATTATGTTTGATTGTTTTTTACATAGTTTTTTTAGCCCTTTACTAAAACTGGCTCTTTCATGCCACTCTTCCCCTATACTTTCCATCGAGGTAGAAATCGATCGTTGTTATCGCGAATAATAGTCATTCAATAATAAAACATAATTTCGTCTTGCGATACGATCATAAGATCTTCTGAACGCGGCGGTCTCCTCGGCAAATTGTCCGGCACATTTTCCGAGAGCCGGACCATCTGTCACGCGCGAGAAAAGCACGTAGAAAGTTGAAACCCGGAGGGAATCGCGCGTCCCGGTGCCTAGAAGTATATATTCCCCGTTGAATCGTCGGAGTTGTACGAGTCGGTAAAATAAATAGGCGACCCCGTGGTTTTTTTTCATAGAGCACGTCACGCCACGGAGAAGGGGATCCGAGCGGGTCCCGATCTAGTGTTCTCAACCTGGAGAATGTGTGCGAACGGCCGTCGTGTCGTTTCGAAGCGCGCGCGCGTTTATAGACCCACATAATCGAGAAACCGGCAACCGCATTCCTCATGCACGTACTAATGGACCGCCTCACTACGGTCTCCCGCTCGTGCACACGAGGTCTTTCAATTTTCTCGCTCGCTGTCCAGCCGGCTCTCTTGCGTGACCCCGCGTGATGTATATCTGGTCACCGAGCACGGAGGAAGAGACGTAACTAGGAGGAAAGAGGAACCGAGAGATGCGTATAGCCGGGAGGAGAAGATACGTCAGCGAGATGCTGCGATAAGGATATTGTCAAAAAGCGTATTGAAAGTATTGAGGATACTGCGAAGTGCGCAGTTCCTCTTCAAGAGCAGTGTAAACGACACTGAATTAGAAAATAAACGCCTAGAAAACGTCCACTGGATATAGTTTCTGTTAAAAATAGAATTCCAAGAAGAAGGAGGAAAAACGGAGATATTAAAATCTCTAAAAAAAAAAATCTCTAATTGCGCAATAAAATGCCGCGAGAATATGAGGAAAATAATGTGCGAATTCTTGCCGCGGTCGGTGATCCATAGCCCCAAGCAATGGCCCAAATGCTTGACACACATAATGCGTAGCTGCATTACGTAGATACTTTTACAAGATTCTATTAGTCTCCGGCCGAAAGATTTTGACGTTTACAAACCACCGCGTATTGCGTTATTTATGACTTACGTAATCATTTGAATTATGACACTCTATGTCTAAATTCGACAATTAATCGAAGATTAATATCTAAGATTAGATTTGCGACAAACAAAAACAAATAACATTGTTCAATAAAAAGTAACTTTTTTCGAGTGAGAGTAATCATTTCTTGGACATTGAATATGATCTCGTTTATCAAATTAAGAAATTTATAATTAAAATTGCAAAAAGAATTATTTTGACATATCAACTACGATATGTATTGGAGAAACTTTATTACAATCAATAAATTAAATAGAAGATGATATTATGGTCCTTATAGGTATAATGATCTCTCTTAATATTTTTACTATTAGATAGCGAATTCTAATGATTATTTATGGAATCATTTTTTTTTTGTTTAGTAGCCCGCCGTTAAATACAATAGCATTAATATGCCAATACATTATAGCCGGCATTTATTATAACATATTTTTACTTTCGAACATTTCGAAATGTTTTCAAAGTACATTTTAGCATTTAATTACACATGCTTCTTCATTTTTTTAAACTTAGGCGTATTATCACACGAATATATGTACACTTAAGTGTTTGTATTTAACATTTTATTTGGCTGTACACATTTCGAATTGAAAATTAAACAATAATGTAGCATTTTGCTAATGTAGCCGCTAAACGTGCTGATGTATAGCCTTTTTTTCGAGATTTTTCGAAGAGTTCGATAAGTTGATTGTTCTACTCTAGAGTTTACGTTACATATATAGATTTTTAGTACTGATAGCAGCCTGTACGTGGAAGAAGTTATGAGTACGAATATACATTTGCATACATTCTGCAATATTTTTGACAATATTGCATAATTCTTTTTGTAAATACATAATTTTATAACCAAATACTGTGTTTTTAAAACAAATCAATTTTTTAAATCTATCTTTGTGGAGGGACCACATTACTATCCCCCTTCCAATTATGCAGTGCTGTATTTTTATAAATAATGTCCTAAATAATAAATATTTCATACCTTTGAGTCTAGAATCACTTGAATAACACTTTGACGAATGTAATCGTTAAGGTTTAAATTTAAATATTGATCACTTGAAGTTATTATACAAAATGTAAATGGAGATCCATAATATTCTCTCCTTTATATTGTTAGGATTTTTAATTCTTAAAAGAATTTGTTGTGTCGATGATTACAAAGAATTTACTAAATATTTTTTAGTTATGTTATACAAATTTTTTAGGGTTTTCCAGATCGCTGAGTTTTAATTTGATATCAAAGTTGATAAATTTAATTTAATTTATATGAAAAATCCCTATGAATTGTTCCAAAAACAAAAATTGCTCGAACATTTTTTTTATTTTAGACATCTACTGTATTGATTTTATCAACTTTGACGTCTAAGATTGACTCAGATTAATATTTAATGATACTTAAGTATAAATAATATAATTAAAAAAACATTTGGCAGATCCTTATCATATATAAGTCATAATTTTGATGCAATAAACCATATAATCACAAATATAATTTTAATTGCAATGAAATTTCTCCAAGATTTCAAATATCGTAGTTACAATATCAAAGTACACAAAACTAACTCTTTTTTGCAATTTTAACTACAAATTTCTCTCGAAAAAATTATGATGTAATAGCAATTTGATAAATGGGATTTAACACCCTAAAAATTACGAGAATTACTCTCGTTCTTGTGTATTTTATGTGTAATCTTAGTAGTGTAATCTTCTCCGTCGATGTTTTTGTGATAAAAAAAAAATGGCTAAGGAAAATCTATAGGTAAAAATATTCGCTTGGGATACTCTGTATATTTAATTTGCCTTATACTTGTGAAGTAACTGCAACGTACTTATAGAAATATCGGAAGGTGTTACGGCGCTAGAAGGTCACATGTAGAAGGGAAATAGCAGTGTAAAGCACGTTTGCCCAATAGATAGCTACATCACTCACACTTCGATCCATTTGCATCTCACGTCGTTACATAATAAACGAAATAAAACGAGAGTGTAGAACTCGATGGTGATCGCGATACGAATACATCTTTATCCGTCTAGCAATGACCCATCGCGAAAGAGCTTATAGTCAGTCAGCTCCCGAGTGCACCGACCTTTCCTAAGGCCAAATATACGTTTGAAAGTTTCTCGCTAATAAGAATATCGTTCCCAGAGAGACTTCGCTCTTAGGTAGATCCGCGTTGAAAGGCACTGTCAACTCCGTTGTATCCAGTGCAAACTTCTGCCGCCGAGGGCGGCTCTTGGAAGGTAAAACTTCAAATTTAATGCTTCAAACTGAGCGTAAGATCGACTGAAGTTTGGCGATCGTTACCGTCAACAAAAACTCCAAAAAGTTTGATAAATCGAGTAATTTCGAACTCGAGATGCGAGTTCTACTCTTCAGAAAATGCGGCGCAGCTTCCGCGATATTTTTTTGCGGAAGAGATCAATATTTTTATTTAATATTTAAGTTATTTTTAAAGAATATTTTTTTATTTTGTTCTTCAAAACATACGTTCTTCAAAAACTTGAACGCGATTTGGATAATAAATCGAAATTGTGTTTTAATTGCAGCCATAGAATGCATCGAATCCGAAACGGGATGCAAGAGGTGCAGGGATGGGACGTGCGCCAGATGCGCTGTGCTGCTACATCAGGGTACCTGCGTGCATACCTGCCCACCGGGCTTTGTCGCCGACTGGTCCACCCGGGACGAATACATGGGCCGTATCTGCCGGGAGACTGGTTACATGTTCGGTCTCACCGGTAGCCAGGTCGCAATTTTAGTGGGGGTAGTCTCCGGCGCGACTATCTGTATCTTCATCATCCTCTGCGGTGCGATAGTTGTGCACCGGCGTAAGAAAAAGGCGGCGAAGCTGGCCCAACAGTTCGAGGACAGGTATTTTATTCAACTTCTTCGTTTCTGTCCCACTCGTCTAACGCACGATGATCCACTGAAAGTATCCTCGTGCATTTTAGCGCGGAGAGGAGAGAGTTTCTGAAACATTTGGCGACGCTCCGTGGAGAGGCCAACACTTTCCTCGCTATGCTCAACGACACTAGACGACAGGTCAGGGAATTGTATTACTCGGGAAGTAACGGAGACGGTGCGGTCGGAATCCAGGCATACAGGTACAAACACAATAGAGAAACTGAACCATTCTAATGTTACTTTGCTGAGTGACATCACAGCAAAAATTAATTTATCAAATATTAAATAAAAATAACTTTCAATATTACATCTGATACACACGTAACTTTTCTTCCTACTACAATATAATGTTGTCATGTGATCTTCACTATCAGAACATTGACATGACAATCACGACGATGTGATCCAATTTTAATTTTGAGAACACCAAATATATACTCGAATACACTTTTATCTTGACAAATTTTTAAACGATATCCAAATGATTCAATCAATTTATATTATAGGTATTTGTTTTTATTTTTATTAGGTTTGTAATTGTCATGATCCATCGCACTGAGGATGATCTTACAGGTTGAAACAATTGCGAAATCAAATTTATACGATTCGACATCGGAATATAATTATTAGAAGGAAAAAACTTGGCTCATTAGCCTATTTTCACCTTGTTGTTTTTAATCTATTGAGCTTTGAAATTATTTAATTTTATTTTTATTTTAATTTATTATTTAATTTTATTAAAATATTGTGTGTTAGAGAGAAAAATAAGCTAGAAGATAGGATACTTTTCCAATAGAAATTATGCTATTATGTCTATATATCTCTAATAAAGTTTTCGAATATCTTTCTTTCTATAATAAAAATTTATTTAAAGTTAATAAACTTTTAGTAATCTTTATTAATATTACAGACCAGTGCTTCGTGACCTGGCGAGGATATTGGTCCTCGTGAACAGGAGAGACGATGAGATACCACTTCCGCCTGACGATTGGCAACGACTATTTTCGTGGGCAGAGCGGCTGCTGAGAAGATACAAAAGGCACAGTTCTCCAGAAGTAAGATTGTTATTCTCGCAAATATTTTTCTGCGTGAAAACAACACGTTATCAATATTATCTCACACTTTTAATTCTTTTCACGCCAGTCCCTAAAGCACTTTGGTGAGTCACATACCCAGCTGTATGCAAGAAGTGTAGCGTTAGACGAGAATTTCCCGCGCAAAAGCTCTCTTCTCCCTCAAATTGTTTTTTGCATTATCATATATGAAACAACATCTGGAATATTGAATTGTATAGTATTTATTATTCTTTTACAACTTCAAGGTGGCTCAGCTCGTGACGTTTCTGCAGCAGCCGACGAGCAACTCTATCCAAATGACTTCGTCACCGGCGCAACCGGTCGCGGCGTCGCAACCACCACTTCATCAGCCCGTGTACGAACCGAGAAGCACCCCTACTAATCTCACCACATTCCAAGCGAACGTGCCGCTCGCGACATTCCAAGCAAGCGACAAGTCGAGCATCAGTCCAGCAAGTTCGAGCCTCGGTTATACGAAGGACTGCAGTCCCCTCGGTTCGAGTCTGGGTCAGAACAGCGCTTCTGGCGTTTACAACAGCGAAAAGTTCAGCCCAAACGGCTCGACAATCGGTCAAACGACACCTCTTGTCTACGACAGTAATCCGAAGCGAGGAGGATCGAGGACGACAAGTGACTCGCATCTCCAAGAATTGCAAACCATCTCTGCGTTTAATCGCAGTTACAATGGCACGCTGCCCTTAGAGACCAACAGCATCCGTGTGCTGCACGACGAGGTCAACGATGGTCTGGACCGCGATTTGAATCCCCAATGGAAATTTCAAAGCAGCCCTGTAGAGGCGGCTAATTACACTATCCTGTCGGACTGGTCGCCCGCTCGCGACTATCTCATCGATGACTTTACGATTCTTGGCTTTCGGCCGCAGGACGAAATCACCACGGAATTGTAATATCGACTGATAGTGAGATGTATATTCAAACAAGATTTATAAAAAGAAGGATTACAAATGCTCGTGTGTTCCAAATCGTTGTTCAGACAATATTTTGAAAATTCTCAACAAACTTCTTTGACAATCTCATAACGGTATTTTGTATTGCATAATGGTATTTTGTATTATATTAATGATATTTTGTGTTATTCGTATGAAATAATCGTATGAAATAATCATATCTGCTACATTTGGGCAATATATGTTACCTGATAATATCGGTGTATATTAGGTTTGTTTTTTTATTGTTGTTCTGGATTGTATTAGAATTCCGTTCCGATAAAAAAATGTCAATATATATCTATTTTAAGTAAGAAAATAAGTACACTAGTTCAGCTATAAAAGACAGACCTAATTATCGATATGAGTAATAAATGATTCTATAATCAATGTTGAGACACAGACAAATGTAAAAAGTACGAAGAATTCTCATTAAACCGCGGAATGAAATAATCATATAAAAATTTGTCGCCTGTAAAATCTAAGAACTCGAGTTCTTCATTGTTTTCTTTAGAACTCTAAAAATGAATGAAATGTTGAGTAATGTGAAATGACATGATACATTTTCATAAAATCTTATTGAATTTCTATGAAACTGTATTTATGTTCAAAATATTGTGTTATTTTACGAAAATACCTTTAATTTGAACATATTCAAGTACACTGTGCAATTGAAAAGATAGAATGATACCAAATTGTAAAAGCTTTGTATAAATATTGGTTTTTATTTAATTTCTCTACATCGTACATATCTAATAACAATTATTTTATATAGTGTACTAGTCAATGGTTGTTCACATCGAAATATTGAAGCGCATTTTTGTGACTTTTTCATATTTATTTGTTTGCTTCTCGCCTGCATTTATGTTGACTCTAATTTGTTCTCGTTAAATTTATAATTGTACAAACTTGTATGCAATCATCAATGACAATGATCATAGTTTCATCTGATTTGCGATAATGCACATTAATTGTTCGATATACTGCATTTCAAGAACTTACATTCCGCAGATTGTCGCAGCAACATAAACTTGACAACAAAGTGGAAAAAAGTGAATCTTACAGCCGCAATTTTATTTATATAAACGAATGCATATATACGTTACACACACATTTGAATTGAATGTGTCGTCATTATATATACGTATGACCAAAGTGGTCACTTGTACAAATTGATGTAAATACTGATTAATATTTTAGTAATAAATGTAAGAAAATATCAAATATATGTGTACTTTTTGCCAATTTTTGAGTTTAAATTTTTGCAGTTCGCAAATGTTCAGATTTAATTAGATTTAAATTCTTGGAAATCTCGTAAACACGATTTTCGGAACTTCAATTTGGAGCTCTTATATGATTCTTGAAATTGATCTGAAATTTTCTCTATTTTTTGGGAAATTTAAATTTTCATGATTTCAAGACTTAAAATTCACATTTAAAATCCTCGCGATCATGATTCTTGGAATATTAATTAATATTACCTCTTATCTGATTACATACATGTAATTTTCTATAAATTTTTGAAAGTTTGAATTTTTACAGTTTAAACGTGTAAGTTGGAATATTTTTTGGAATTTTAGTTGGTGCGAGAGCCTACAAGGTAATTATCTGAAGGCTGTAGCAGGGGCCATGAAAACTACTCCAACGAAGGCGCTAGAAGTAGCTCTCTGTTCTCCATTTCTGGTTTAGCTTATTGTCTGCTTAACCGGATTAACTACATACAGACTTAAGTGTCAGGATAAATGGAGGGATGCTGGACTTGATCACACAAGATTTCCAGAAGTATTCTTTTACAGAGAAGCAGGATAGAATCTCCAGGAAATATCAACTGGTCAAAACCTTTAAGACTTCGATACCAACTAGGGACGATTGGAAAGGATTTCCTAACCGATTCGAATCTTGAACTCTTTACAGACGGATCGAATGTCAACGACCGCTTTGGTGCGGGACTCTAGGACAAACCATAGAGAGAACATTCCTATAGGAGAGCTAGCCACGGTCTTCCACGTCGAGGTGTTGGCTTTGATGCACGGAAAACCTCGTCGAAAGAGGGAAACAACAATCGTATTTACATCTGCTCGGACAGCAGAGCAGCTAATGCCCTTACTAAAATCACTATGGAATTATCTGTAGTTTGGGATTGCATGCAGGCTTTGAATAGACTGGGCAAATTAAACAAAATTACCTTAACATGGATCCCTGGCCATCAGGACATCCTCGGCATGAGATCGCGGACGAATTGGCGAAACTGGGGACTCAAGAGGACCCGGTTTCGCGGATCATCGGGGTCCCGTTCGCTTCAAGAAGGAAAATTATCAAAAGCTGGCTGGAGACACTTGAGGGAAGCCAAACAGCTGATGAAATGCCCCCAACTCAACAGAGCTAAAGATCTGTTGGCAATGAAGAGAGACAAACTGAGGATAGACATTGGACTCTTTACAGGCCATGTCCCTCACTTGTACAAGCTCGAATAAAGGGAATACAGATTGTGTGGGGAGGGAAGTGAGGACAGCCTTTACATTCTATGCCACTGCCCTGCGCTCTCTTGCAAAAGGTATAGATTTTGGGATTATATGTTTCTCGAACCTGAAGGTTTAGCTGAAAAGAGGGCGAACAGTCTTACAAGCCTGGTGTTGAACATTAGACTAATAGCGTAAGCTTATTAACCAGCGGGGAGTCACAGAGGAACTTTTAGATCTAGGTGACACAAGGGTCTCTCCTAGGCCTACTCGCAACTTCGCTATTACCACTACTATTACTACTACTACTACTAGTTGGTGTGACCTCTTGCCTAATTATATTTTCCTTGATACTTCAAAAATTTTTGAGAATTAAAATTTTTGTCAGTATATCGTATTAATATCGTAAATATAGGGATCGCAGTGAATATCATTAATCAGTAAAATTATCAGCTACTTTACTAATTACATAATTATTAATATCTTATAATTATCGACAAAAATATCTCAAAAATATCAGGAGAATACATATGTATATGCAACTTGTCCGAAAAGTGCCGGAATCCTTTAATATTTCGAAAACTAAGCATTTCTGAAAGAAATGTTCTATATAAAAATTGTAGGATTTTAAGTGGCGTATTAGATTGCGCGCGTGCGCAAAATCACAGGCAACATTAAAAAAATCAATTAAAAAATATTAAAAATTATTAAAAAATATAATGAGCAAAGAGATTGTAGGATATAATATCTAAAATTTTTTCCAAGAATTTTCGATATATATTTCATGAAATCTTTTAAAGAATTATGATTCTAGGAATTCAGGATATTGAATTGCGAAAATTAAGACTCAAAAATCGACAACACAAAATATCAAAATCAGCAAGAAGATACGCTCTCTAAAATCAACAATTTTCGAAAATTTCAACAAACGCAATTCCGAGATTTCCTAAAATTATAGGTTCGCAATCTCAAATTGTGAAAAATCTAAATTTGTAAAATATAAATATTATAACGAACCAATTTATTCCTGCTTTTGTATTCTTTTTTTTGTTAATGCATTTTCATAAAATTTTGTCTTAATTATTATTAGATTAAAATAATAAAAAATATCAGACGCTGAAATTTAATCAATAGTAAAGATTTTTCTAGATCATATTACAGTTTTAGAAAGATGATAAGAAAAATGATACAAGAAATCTCTTATGTTGTACCGTTTCTAAAATACCAACATCATTATTTTTAAATGGAATTATATACTTTTTAAAATTTAATTCTACTTAACTCTACTCCTTTATTTGTTTCGCATATAACACGGACATCACAAAACGGACTATTGCGTCTCAGTAATAGTACTTTACGCGCTTTCGTAATCGCACGGTTTTCCCGCCACCGGAAGTGACCGAGCCGCGCGCAAGAGCGAGGACTGCGCGCGCAGCCTCGGCGAGACAAGAAGGGGTCAGCAGGCGTATTTATCCGAAGGAATGCGGGCGGACCGTGCGACATTTCGTTGCAAAACAGGCCACATAATTTCTTTTTCGGCATCGCCGAGCCCCCCGCCAAGCGAAAGCCACCTAACGGACCGGTCCCGCGACCGTCGACTCGGCAATGCCCCGCGCGCGTAAGTTCCTGCGGGGCGGGCCCGCCATGACAGTCGTTGTATTTTCTGTAAACCGTGAGCACGTATGCCCCGCGCCAGCGACGTTCCCGTGAAATTCTCGCACGGCTCGGCGTCCGTCACAACCGAAAACGGCCGTCCCGCGTCCCGGCCTCGTCGGGCTGCCGGTCGTGGCTGTTGAAGAGACGGTGGGCGAGGGCGCGTGGCCATTATCGGAGATTTGCTTGTGGGTGTCGGTGGCGAGGTGAGACGTCGAGAGAGGCGGCGAAGGAGCGCGACGCAGCGCGGCGCGACGAGCGGCCTGTGCGGGCCTCCTCCTGCCTCTCTCCACCGCGGACCCTGCCTCTCCCCGCGCGTTCCCTGGCTCGGGACGGGCGCGCGTCTCTCCCCCGTGCGCGCGTGTGTTGTGTGGCAGAGGAGGCGAGGAGGAGGCGGCCCCGGAGCCGACGGAGAACGAGATGCGAGAACCGCCGACGGCACCGCGCACCACGTGAGTTCCAACTTGCCCATGTATACTCATTCGGCATCCGGGAGCCCGGGCCGAGCCCGTGTCGCGCCGCTCCGCGCCGCACCACGCGTCCGTATCCCCCTCGCCCCGAGTCCGCGTAGCACGTCCATCTTGTTGGCCCCTTGTCCCCGTTGCTCTCTGCGAACGAAGGAGCGAACGCGCGAGCCAGCCAGCAGCGACGATGACGTGCGCGACGTCGGTGAGCGATACCCGACGACGGTCGGGTCGTCGCCGATGGTACGCGGCGGTCGCCGTTGTCGCGGCGGCCGCTGGTACGCGCCGCGTTCGTTTCTCCGTCGCGGCTGCTCCGCTGCGCCATTAAAGCTCCATCCCGATCCCGCGCCTTCTTTCTCTCTTCCTCGCTCCTCTACCTCTCGGCCGCGGCGATATCGGCTACAATTTTGTTTTGACCGCAAAAGAAAAAAAAAGGGGGGAAAAGAATAGAGACGGAGATGAGGAAGATACGAGGAAGTCGTAGGCTGAGAGAAACGAGCCTCTCGCTTTGTCGCCGAGCGGCGCGGCATGGCGCGTATCAAAGGATGACTCACCCTTTCCCGCTCGCGGCCGAGCGACGAGCCCGCCGAGAGACGAGAGCCGCGAGGTTAAAATGTAATCTTATATCGATGCGGCGTTCCTTGTCGCTCGTCATCGTCGTCGCCGCCGCCGCGAATGGCGCCTTCCTGCTCTCGCGACGCTCGCTCGCTCGCTCGCTCGCTCGTTTGGCGCGAATGTTTACGCGGACTCGCGATTACGCACGATTACTCGCTCGCCCGACGCCTTCGTGGCTGATTTTTCGAGGTTAAACGGACGATAGCACGTTTCGCCGAGTAGATCTCGAATGGCGCAACGGCCGTCGTCGCCGTCGCCGTATTGGTAGTCGCGACATGGGATTCCGGAGAAGAGTCACGTACACGACACGAAACCGCACTCTTTTAAATGTACAGTACCGAAAGCCGCAAATCGTGCGGGGGGGCTAAAGTATCTCCTCGATAAGCAATATGGTGCGCATTTTTTTGATATCGTTGCGAATCGATATTACACAACAAAAAGTCGTTACAAACTCCATACGCTTGCCGTTGCGCATTGCATTATTTAATTAGCGTGCACGCCACTTTCGCACGCTAATTAAGCCTGTGTTAAGGCCGACATTTCACGTTCAAAAAGCCTCCGATCGGTTTCTTCGATCTTGAACCTTACTGCTGCGAGTAACGTGTGTGTCGATCCATTACCTGTTAGTATTTTTTCTGACGTAACGAATATAAAGCTAACTCGAGATTAACCTTACATAATGCATTTTGCAGGATGAGAAATGAAGTATGTCAGACACATTTAATTAATATTCTTCAGTGAACGAAGATGAATAGTGAGCAGCATGCATTGCCAGCGACTACGCAGGCACAACAAGAGGTGAGGTACCTTCCAGTCACAAAACAGGCTATACACCAAACTACAAATGCGCAAATGACGATTACACATATGCACTTATGCTAACGTTAGATATATTGAGACATTTGTATAATGAGCTTTGTTACCTTGCGGATTGTTTCACTTTCAGTCTGCTGTGTCGAATTGTGCCAGATATTAGATTTGCAATTTTATAAACCTTTATAGAACTAAAGCTCGCACATGTTTAATTATTGTTTCAACGCAACAATTTTTATTTATTACGTTCCTTACCTGCAATTATTTTATCCATAATAAACGCCACTAGAATATTACATATTTTTACTTGGTATGGTTACACAAGTCAGATTGCTGTAATTAATAGTTCTTAGGTTAGAAATGCTTGTAGCGTACACATATATATATACATATATATATATATATATATACATCTATATATAAAATGGCTTATGCTTTCTTCTCTTCTTTACTCTTGTAACTTTAATATTTTGCTTCTCCCGTCTTCTTAACATCGAGCTCTAACAGATTGCATGTATTTAAGTTTGAAAACAGAGTATTCCTTCACAATCACTTTGTACGGCCTGATACAAGTGTGGATATAGAGCGTTTTCTTCAAGGTTCATATTCTGTGATGCAGAAACATCACTGCCTCTAGTAGAGCAAACTCTTCGATAACGAATATCAGCGAAATCCTTTATGTTGTGCTAGAGAGTGGGAGAGAGAGAGAGAGAGGAGGGGGGAGAGAAAGAGAGCGAGACACGTGTCAAAAGTGGCGCATTTGTCGATTGGATTTCAGCCTGGTGCATGCCGCTGCATGCCCTATCAATGTTGTACAAATGTCTGAATGTATATCGGTAGGATGTAAACGCGGGTCAAAGTGGTCGTCCTTCATACCCAGGTGGTTTGGCTACTGCGACCGCGAGTCTTGGCAATGTAGGGAGTTCTCCCCATTCATCCGCGGACCTGCGTGTAGGTACTGCCGTAGCGTTAGCTTCCTCGGTAG
The DNA here is from genome assembly GCA_037157785.1 of Cephalotes varians. Taxonomy (NCBI): domain Eukaryota; kingdom Metazoa; phylum Arthropoda; class Insecta; order Hymenoptera; family Formicidae; genus Cephalotes; species Cephalotes varians. The sequence continues at coordinate 129,364 of JANQDE010000133.1, forward strand.
CCTCCTCGGTAGCTAAGTATTGGGTCCTCACCAATCTGTTTTCTCCCGGACCGCTACCTCAAGTCTCGGTCTATCACCATTCCCACCACAACTCCTCGCATAGGAGTGGTGGCGGTGGGGAGGCATCATCCTCCAAAGAGCCAGCTTCTTCACTGAACCAGGAAATGGCGTTGACTTCCAGCTCGCATCATCAACAACAGTCAACAGCCGCGCATCATCATCATCAGCCTTCAGTTAGCAGCAGCAGCAGCCACCACAGTTCCCTGCAGTCGAATCCACAGGTTTGTTAATGTGTAGCGGCACGTGTTTTGTGTAACGACAACAATCTGAATGCGGCTTACAAATTACTCCGATTTGGAGTAGTTAGATTTATGCTTTTGCAGGAGTTGCGGTAACACGCACCATTTTTTTATGAAGATGCGTGCGAATAGATGTGAATTGCACATGATGGTTACAACTATAACGGTTAAAGTGTTCGAATATTGGCACTTATGTTTTATTTAAGTTTCTGTTTCTTGTAATTTTTTTACAAAGACTTTTATTTTTACATATATATATTCCATTTTGTCACTTAACGTACGGAAGCTACTTTTTAAATATCACTTATCATTCTACTTATTACCCAAAGTACGTTATGCGTGTGCAAATTATACTAATTATTTAATATATATTTATGTTTAGAAAACTGGAGAATGCTAAAAAAATTATATATTTTAATATATCAAAAGATTCAAACAAATATAATTATAAGCTTTTTCTTATCGCGCAAACAAAGTATATATCATAATTATATATGTAGTTAATATAATTATAATGTAAATATATATATATATATTTTTTTAAATGTTACATTATAATACATAAGCATTTTTGCGTATGTTTGGTAGATTCCTGTATCTCTTCCCGGCCTTAATTTAGACGGCGCACATATACCAGCGAGTGTTAGTCACTTGGCTGCACATGCACAAATGCAACAACAAATGCAGGCGCAAGCACAGCAGCAGCTGCACCAGCAGCAACAACAGCAACCGCAGCAGCAACAGCAGCAGCAGCAGTCTCATCATCAGATGCCGAATCATCAAAACGCTCAGAACAATGGACCGACGGCGCACAGTCAGAACGCGCAGCGAGACGACAATAAAGTCAAGGACGAGGGCGGTAGTTGCACCACCGAGCGCTGCAGCGACAATCAGGTTCATTGTCAAGTTCAATGTGATCTGCAATTACAACCACCTCAAGATCTTCAACAAAGTTTGATGCAACAACAGCAGCAGCAACAACAGCAACAGATCGGGGTTAACATCAGCGGTAACTCCACTACTGAGGGAGGAAGCCAGAACAACTCCGAGAAACCGGAAAAAGAAAAGGAATTGCGTCAATTGAATATGACCCAGTACGTGCAAAGACAATTACATTTTTAATCGTTATTAATGCTGGATAAATACAATAATGCTGTTTTTGTAGATTTCAAGTCCCTGACTTAAAACCAGGAGGGCACATGATGGACGTGAGAACGGCAGATGGATCGGTTGTCAAAATCAGCGCAGGAAATGAGCAAGATTTGGCCAAGACTCTCGGCGTCGAAATGGTACAAAATATGTACAAGGTACGTGAAAACCATATCGTGAAAACTATCGTAATATATAAATATTAAGACTGTTATATTTATTTTCTTCTGCTGGTAGGTTAATGTTGAAGATATTAATCAACTCTTGGCGTATCATGAGGTCTTCGGAAAGCTGCAAAGCGAGATTGCAGCTGGAACAACTTTAGTGGGCAGCACTGTGCCTACACAGACAGTTACCACGATACAAAATGGCACGCCAATCGTGCAGCAGGTCCAATTGAACAAATTCGACATAAAGTCGAGCGATGGTGAAGCGACACCGGGCCCGAGCGCATCGCCCGTGTCGGTTGGCAGCCACTCTTGCGAGATATGCGGAAAGATCTTCCAGTTTCGTTATCAGCTCATTGTACATCGCAGATATCATACTGAGAGGAAGCCATTCACGTGTCAGGTACAACGCGGTGAATCTTTTATGTGTGCGACGATTCATTCGAAATGATTACACAGATTGATATTGAAAGTACAATGATTTCAGGTATGCGGCAAAGCGTTCTCGAATGCGAATGATTTGACGCGTCACGGAAAATGTCATCTGGGTGGATCCATGTTTACCTGCACCGTTTGCTTTCACGTCTTTGCGAATGCGCCTTCGCTCGAACGTCACATGAAAAGACATGCCACTGACAAACCGTATAATTGCACGGTTTGCGGTAAGAGTTTCGCGCGAAAAGAGCATTTGGATAACCACACGAGATGTCATACTGGCGAGACGCCGTATAGGTAGGTTTTTATTCATTCAAATGATTTAGACGCTTTTGGAATCATCCTTGTTTATCAAATGTTAAACAAGGACAAATGATGCTCATGAATGTTGCGAGCGTCAAGTGGAACGCGTCTATTATTCAGATGTCAAGTAGAATGATTGAAGCTACTGAATAAATGTAGTAAATAACAGCGATATTTTTGCAATAAAATTAATAATTATATGCTAATGTTATTGAAAACCATCGAATGGATAGTAAGTATTAATATTAATAATAAAAAAGGAGAAGTTGATAAACGAGTAATGTAAGGCTAGAAAATAATTTATTCGTTCAGAATATATAAAAATAAAAACAGGAAAGACAACTGAGTCAGTTGCCTTTTAAAGTTTAAAATAACAGGAACTATTTCTAAATTGTCGTCACTTATTTCGTGATCTAGGATTTGCTGATCATATTAAAAATATCTCTTTCTCTCTCTCTTTCTTTTTACACATGACGGAACATGATTTTTTTTCTGCTTGTCTCACGAAGTTGACACACAACTACTCTTTTTTACTCTTGACTCTTATTTTAGCCTTGAAATAAAGAATCGGAGTTAATTTTTCAATTTCAATTTTGGATATAAAAAAAGATTTTTAATGAATTGACTTATCATGAAGAAAACATTCTATTTTTTCAATTTTTAATGTATTCTTCCTTATTTTATTATAATATTAACACAATCTATATTTACAGTGTGTTCAACCTTTGATGTGATTTCCTGGCTTTATTTGTTTTTTATGATTTATTTTCAATTTATCTTGCGTATCATATGTAATTTTAAGTTATTAATTTAAGTCTGAAGATGACTTAATTAAGTCCATTTTTATTTAATATATTTCTGAGCGAATAAATTATTTTCTATCCTTACATTCCTTATCAGCCTTTTTTTTTCTTATTATTGCTTTGCAAAAATATGCACTTGTTTTTTGATTGGTTTAATCATTAATATTAAGTATATGGCTTTGGAAATAACAGAAAAAAATATCCTGACATGATTCTTGCAGATGCCAATTTTGTTCAAAGACATTTACCCGAAAAGAACATATGGTAAATCACGTTCGCAAACACACTGGTGAGACTCCACATCGATGTGATATTTGCAAGAAGAGCTTTACTCGCAAAGAACACTTTATGAACCATGTTATGTGGCATACAGGAGAAACTCCTCATCATTGTCAAGCTTGCGGCAAGAAATATACACGCAAAGAGCATCTTGCTAACCATATGCGCTCGCATACAAACGACACACCATTTCGTTGTGAAATATGCGGTAAGTGATATATCTTATTCTTTATATTTTTCTCTATAATCTAAATTAAAAATAAGCTTGGGAATTAATTCGAATAAGGAAGAAAGTTTTATGTTGTTAGTATAAGATATAAGTAATGACAAGTAAATTACGATGTTTGACGGGACGATTCCAGAAATTTTCTGAATTAACGCGATTGTCATCCTTTTCTAAACTTCTAGTGAAGTTAATATTTTCTAAATTAAAAAAAATTGATTAATATATTTCAGGAAAATAAAATAAAAATAAAACAAAAAATAACGAAATACGAGCCAGCAAATATACATGCAATAACACACATTCAAATCATTGGCAATGTTGAAAATAATATTTTTGACTTTTTTCCGATTCTTGTTCAGCATCTCTTTAGCCGAAATATAAATATTTTTATAGTCATTTGTATCACGCTTGAAGTGAAACCAAATAAGAATCCGATATTTTCATCAACATTATTGATATAATTTGCGTATATTATTGCACAGTATTTGCATTTGCCGTTTCGTATTGCTTTTAACTATTTAGATATGTGTTAATATTCAGTTTTCGCCTCGTGAAAATAATACGTTCGCGACGTAAAATCAGCGGTTTATAATGTAAAAATTAATTGTGAATTATTTTACACAGTACAAAAAAGCGTGTTGTTAATAATCGATGACTATCGAGAAATATTATATCAAATACTTTATTACGAAAGAATTTAAAATATGATCAATGTAGATTTAATGAAATTTGAAGCGTTAATAAGGTAAGTATGATATTATTTAATAATACATTATCCGACATAATACATACTGTATTCTACATATTATTAATCTATTATTAATTATTAAAATGGCAAATAGTGGAAAATTTTTTCTTGGAAAAAAGTTTGGATAATTTAACTCTAGGAATCTGTATCGAATATAACGAATTCATTTTTCTGTTATGAAATTTTTGAAATATCTATTTTTGCTATTAAATGTTTATCTCTACTTGCTAAATTAGTTGAAAGTTGTTAAAATAGCGATTAGATTGCGATTTTACAAATCTACTGGGCTTAAACCCTAATGCACCTAATGTTACATTAGAAAACGTGGAGGATTTAAGCAATTGAAATGAAAAATAATTTACTAATTTTAATTTTTGAAGTTACATCTATTAGCTTCATTATAATAAGCATGCTTATTATGATTTTTATAGACAAATATGCGCTTTTTAATTTAAGTTTGCGTTGAAAAACTGATACAGTGTGTACATTTTTTCAGAGAACGCATTGTAAGTCTTGAAGTATTGAGATTTCTTTTATTGCTTATATATATATGTATTTTTTGCAAATTTATGCCAAACTGACTTCTTGAATACATCTACTTTAAGTTAATAAGACAGAATATGATAGAATATTTTAAAAATGCACAATCTATCCTCTGAGACTAATAAATTTATGGAGGTAAAAAAGAATGAAAAATAAATTTTGAAAAATAACTAGAAACGTTATATTGCTCGTTGTAATATATCTACAATTCAACATTAAATTAATTTGATTTTATGCATTCAGTAGATTCGCGTCATAAAAAAAAATTTGTCTTTATATTTGTTGTAAAAGTTATACATGTGTACATTCAAAATTTCTAGAACAATTTACTTTTAAGTAAAAGCATTTAAATCTTCACTTACAAAAAATATTGATTCCAGTAAAAATTTTATAAATCGTAGAGATCCGATCATTTCGAGTAAAAAGAAGAATTGTGCATCTCCGAAATCTTTGAGCTTATCTCGAACACGCATCCGTCTACCTCCGCGAACGAGCGATTTCCCTGATTCGTAAGAAAAAAAAACGGAAGAAAGAAAAAAAAGAGAAATCAACGCTACCGCGGCGTCGGCGTAAGCGCTGCGCGATCGATGAGATTTGACAAGTGTTTCTCTCTCAAGTCGAACGCGCGCTTGATAAAACGCCGGATGCGACGCGGACGCGGATCGGGAGTTACGTCGAACGCACTCCATGTCGCGTACGTATGTGTGTCACACGTATACGTGTGTGCGTGCAGCCGCAGCCGGTGAAATAAAATTCGCGAGAATTGATCGCGCATCGCGAGTAAGCCGCCCCTTCCTCGCCCGGTCGGTCGGCTCCCGCGGAGCGCGGGTCGTGCGCATTCCTTCGCGGTGGCGAGGAGGCGCCCCTCTAACTTTAGAGAGCCGCGTCGGTGCGCTTGCCCTCACCCGCCCGTCCGACCAACGACGGGACCCCTTTCTTCCTTCTTCAGTCCTCGGGAATCGCGCGAGGCTCCAACCTGCCGGCCGGCTCTCTATAAGGGGCGCTTTATTTCTCACCCAACGTCTGACTGTGAACTGTGATGGCATGACTTGCTATTTCGTAAATTTAAGCGGTTCGTACGAGGTCTTTCTTTCTATCCCTCGCCCTTAATTGTTCGTTAATTCATTCGCTCGCGTGACGACTTCCCGAGCCGCTTCCTCGATACGTCACGATTTGCGTGTGCCATTTTTATCGACGATGCGACAAAAATTAATTCCGTCGGCGGTAGATCGCGACTTTCCAAGCGACGCCAGAATGCTGATCCTCGCGAGAACGAGCTCAATCACATTACGCGATTTTATCTCATCCGAACCAAAATTGTGGCAAAGTGTCGTTTGTTGTTGAGAAAAAATGTTTGACATCGCACGGCGGAATCCGTCAATTTTTTTTCGCTTCTCGTAATATCGTAGCGGATCGAATATTTGGTTGCAAAATGCAAAGTTCCAAGATTCGGATCGTCGGCTGCCAAGGCAGCGATCAGTCTGTTTCAATCGCGTCTCGTGTTCACTTATCACACCCATATTGGTGATGCGCCTTGCGCGATTGTGGACGGATAAAAAAAAATTCTGCATTTGCCGCAAAGTGTAGTGAATTCGAAATTTGTATTTTCGTTCGACGGAGTCGCAAGCATGCGCGCCGATCTATACATGTCACGTGACATGTATACAGACAAGCGCGCGTTGACCGCGTCCGTTTTTCGAAATGGGGAAACTCGCGCGCAAGGTCATCGTACAATTTCTTCCGGGACGCGCATTTCATGAGATCGGAATCGAGGATTTTGAGCAAACAAAATTCGGAGGGTCTCGAGCCACTTGGAATGCCACTGAAGCGCGAGGAAACGCGATCGCCTCCTTCCCCAGTTGACTATAAGTTGATTAGAGAAGTCAAGAGTCAACTTTTAAGGGGCAGAATGTCGACTTATATTTGACTAATAGTTGACGAATGTCCCAAAAATAGTCGACTGACAGTTGACTTTCCAAGTTGACTATCAATTGACTAAAAGTTGATAGTAAGACGACTTTTCAAGTTAAGTCGACATATAGTTGATTTTTCATAGTCGACTTTACGCCGACTGGGAAAAGTCGACTAACTGCCAGCAAGCAGTCACCCGTGTTATGTGGATTCACACTTTCTTGCAATTTACTTTTAGTTCAATTAATTGTTTTAATTATTTGTTTTATTTTTCGAAGAATATAGCTCAACGTGATTTGACGAAAATCACCTATGTAACGATCGCGACGAGCGCTCGCGTGATTAATCGCCCTAGCTGGCGAAGGCTGGGCCGCTCGAAGTCCGACGGATATTCGTTAATTTTCGAAGACTATTCATAGAGAGTGTCAAAATAAAGTTTGAAAACTGTTGTTCTTTTTCCTGTTGTTTTATGTACTATATATTGGCTGCGTTCAGCGAAAAAAGCAGCTTTGCAAGTGTTGTAAGATTTATTAATATGACTATACATTTAGATCCAAAGAAGAACTAAGGCAAGAATCAATCATATTAAAAAAATCTTAAGTCTGTATTATAGATTAGGATTGAAATGAGAGAGAATTCAATCAGAAGAAAGATTAATAAACTTTACTCTGATCAAATTTCAATCCAATCTCAATTCTAATCTATGTCTCTGAGGAGATTGATATTACATTTGTCATACGATAAATTTTTTGAGTTGTGCTTTGTGTTGATTGACTACAAGGTAGAGAAGTCTTTTAGAAATTCTTTATCTTGTAGCTATCATTATTAAAAAATTTGTCGACAGATGTAATATCGGCCTAATATTGAGCTTTACAAGTTGCAAAGCTGCTTTTTTGGTGAACGCATCCATTTATACGCGGAATGACTTTTTGATTATCTATAGAATACGGGTTAAAAATAACCACAGTCCTCCAAAGGGTACATTTTCCGAGGATTAATTATTGATAAAAGATTAATTGCGAACTCTCACGTGTCTTGGAATCGTCCCAGTCGCAACGTGTCTATCATATATAATATAAATGCCTCTCCCGCGTCTGGCATTGCAATCTAATGAAGCGCGCCTATTCCCGGTGCTTTTCTTTCTGTTTAACGCTGCCGTACACAGGTAAGTCGTTTACGAGGAAGGAGCACTTCACGAACCACATAATGTGGCATACGGGTGAGACGCCGCACCGCTGTGACTTCTGCTCGAAGACGTTCACGCGAAAGGAACATCTCCTGAACCACGTTCGCCAGCACACGGGTGAGTCTCCACATCGATGCGGCTTCTGCTCCAAATCGTTCACCAGAAAGGAACACCTTGTTAACCACATCCGCCAACACACAGGTGAGAGCGGTTGGCAGATGTTCACTTCACGGGCAACCGATATAATCGTTGTTAAGAGTATCTCTATTAAAAGTAGTTGTGTTTCGTGGCCTTATTTATATATATATATTTACATATTATGTATTGAGAGAGAAAAGAGAATTCAGAATTCATCCTATCTTTTCTTTTTCTTTTATTTTTTTTTCCTCTAGAGACTAAGAGATCGATATTGTAGGGGGACTCTATGAGGGTAGTCATATCTCGATAATATCAAGCAGCGTAGTTAGGTGGTTCGATCGAACGCGAGTCGAGACATCTCTCTACACGCTTCCGGTTTCACACATCTGGCTTTACAGGCTGTTTTGCTTCTACTGGATTTACTGGCGTGATCTTTGAACTCTTCAACCAAATTTTTTTTAATGAAAATATCGAGTGCGATTGTTACACATCTCTAAAAAACGTGAATTTAGATGGCATCTCTACTTGAAATTAAACGAGTTAATATCAAAATACGAACAAAAGCGAAATTATTTGAGATTCTGAAGTTTTGCAAACAATACCTTTGTTCTTATTTATTTTTTACTCAAGTCTCGATATTTGTTTGATATCAAAAGCTATCTTTTTAAGAGATTCTATCATTAATGATTGATCCGCTAGAAGTGGAATACCCTGTATGTGTACGTTGGCGCATTCAGCTGAGAATCAGACACTTGCATGGGAATTAATTTTCATTTAGACGGGATTGTCATAAAGTTTCACTCGTTCATTTTCAGTCGCTCTCATCGCCACGCGTCATCGGTTTACACTATTGCGTGTTTACTCCTAACTGATCATCGCAAAACTCCATTTCATCACCGAACCTCCTAGAAATATTTGCTGCAGTTCTGCCTAATACACCGCTCTCATTATTACACCTCCTATTAACAGTACTTGAACAGTTCACTTATAAATGTTCACAGCTCTCATTTCGCATTCTCGATAAGTTGCCAAATGAATTTTATATCTTACACTTTCGGAGATTGTAAATAATTCTCTAACTTATAACTTTGTCTCATTATCGTGGGTGGCACAAATCTCAAGCTCCGTTTTAGTTTAAATATAGCTAATATAGAATGTCAATTAGATTAGATGTGAGATTCAAGAGAGAAATCGATACATACTTACTTTTATAATAATCGCGAGATAGAGAGTTTCATGCTTAAAATAATGGTAGTGATTTAATATTTGATGTACAAAATTAGAGAGTATATTATATCAGAGTACACTGTAGTTAGTATATTGCTGTACAAGTTGATTTTCCTTCGATGTAACGTAAGGATACGGCAATATCGAATATAAAATAACAAAATTTTTCCCCTGAGTAACAATAAAGATTCAATAATTTTGCAATATTAGAAAGTGGTCCCAATTAGATACGTTGATGTTAGATTAAAGTCTAAATTTGTTTTTAATTTATTAAAATTTTCTAATTTATTAAAAGAGTAAACCAATATGTCTTGCTTTTTGATTGATCTTTTACATATATGATTATTCCAATTTTAGAGAATACATATATTACGAGTATATATGTTAACTTCAATATAAATTTTATGTATTCGATATAAACTTATTTTTCACTTTTTTGATGGTATTGAAATTTGCCTGATTTCTGTTCGATATTGTGCTCTCTGTGCGTTGCGTCAAGCAAAACTCGCCTTGTGCAGGATAACTCCACTGAGTTCTGAATGACGGAAACATATTTTTCTCAAATATGCGAATTCGCTTGTAAAATATGTACAGGGGAGACGCCCTTCCGCTGTTCATACTGTCCGAAAGCATTTACGCGGAAGGATCACCTGGTGAACCACGTCAGGCAGCACACGGGTGAGTCACCGCACAAGTGCCAGTATTGCACCAAATCCTTCACGCGGAAGGAACATTTGACCAATCACGTGCGTCAACACACAGGCGAATCGCCACATCGATGCCACTTCTGCTCCAAGTCATTTACTCGTAAGGAGCATTTGACGAATCATGTGCGCATCCACACTGGCGAATCTCCACATAGGTGTGAGTTTTGTCAGAGAACGTTCACTAGGAAAGAACATCTAAATAATCATCTCCGTCAACATACCGGAGATTCTTCACATTGTTGCAACGTGTGCTCCAAACCATTCACAAGAAAGGTATGTTGACTTTTTTATTTCTCTACATTTGGGCTTTTAAAGAGAGAAAGCTAACTCCGTCTTATAAGGTCGATTATTTGTTGTATGACAAATTTTTCAAGCGTGTTGATTGGCTAGAGAATTTCTGAATATTCGAGATCTTCTCTTTTGTAGCTAATCAACGCATTTGAAAACACAACTTTTGTAACTAAGATTTTAATTACATCTCTCTTTCTCTCTCCCCTTCCCTATCTTCCTCTCTCCCTCCATTAGGTTTCTCTGATCATAGATAGATTATATTCATCATGTCTTAATTCTCTGTTACAGGAGCATCTCGTGAATCATATGCGTTGCCATACTGGTGAACGTCCATTCGTATGCACAGAATGTGGCAAGAGTTTCCCGTTGAAGGGCAATCTTCTCTTCCATATGCGTTCGCATAACAAGGGCAGCAACGCCGAGAGGCCGTTTCGCTGTGACCTGTGCCCCAAAGATTTCATGTGCAAAGGACACTTGGTCTCGCACCGGCGCTCGCATTCAGACGAGCGACCTCACAGTTGCCCAGATTGTGGCAAGACCTTTGTCGAAAAGGGCAACATGTTGCGACATTTGCGCAAGCACGCGGCTGAAGGCCCGCCGACACAAGTTAGCACACCATCGGCTATACCGCAATCCGGTGTTCTGCCGATACCAGCAGCGGCAGCAGTTCTGGTTGGACATCCATTAGCACCTCCGGCGCCACCTGTGGTGCCGCAACACACGGTGGTCGTGCCGACACCGCCTGGTGTATTGACATCATACTAGATTGAGAGAGAGAGAGAGAAAGAGGGAGAGAGGGGGAGGAAACAGAAAGAAAGAAAAACAAGAAGAGAAAAAACGAGGAAAAAGAGGCATTTGAAGATGATACATGCTGTGTATACTTAATATATAATAACGTCAAAGAAGTGTGAAGATTGTGCGCCATTTATCGTTTCCATAAGAACATTACAGTGGATTTATTATGCTCCATTTAAATCAATTTGGAGTCTTCTCACGTGCTGCTCGTGATGTCGCGGCAGCTGCGATACCATCTTCGTTTCGTAAGATTCGCAGTGAACTTCGTTCAGGACGATGTAGAGCGATTGCTCGTGATAAACGCGCATAAAACGCGCATTAGAATTAGAACATTGATGACTGTTCTTTGTAACAACAGCGATTATTACCCAAAGTTTGGTTTTGCTTCATTTATGCTTGTACTTGATAAGTCGATTATGGTAACGAACGTATAATGTATTCGTTCCAAATTTGTGCAAGAAGAACATCAGAGTATAACATCAGAATTTTGCGATTATATGATAAACATGTAATAATTCTTCGTTATTTTAGTAACCTTCCATAATTTTAACAAAGAGGCACTAATTATGTCAATATTTCAGATTATGTTGTATGTTATTTTCATGTGAGGAGTATATCTGTGTGTTTCACCAATTAATGAAGTTTTCGGTGGCACATAAGGGGTGTCGAGACAAAATATATTTGCAAGGTTAAATAACGATTTTGAATATGTATATTTTCCTGTGAAAATATGTATTAATAAATCATTTGCAAATATATTTTAGCCGAGATTGAGACATGTAGGCGATTATTTAGATGTAAATCGAGGCGAGTATAGAGACGTTTAGCTGATTATAGTCATATCAACCATTGCTTTATATTAACACTGACAAAATACTATTAAAGACAGCTAACTTTGAATAAATTTTTGTGGAAGAATAAAAAAATATCGATTACTTTTACAATATTGAATTTATTTTTATGATACGTATGATTCATAAATAAGATTATTTTTGCTATAACGCAATAATATAATACTGAAAAATTGCATTTCTATTTCATAGTTATTATCCATATGAATAATTATACATGGATGACAATAAAAGTGCAATTTTAAATAAAAGTCTGATATTATTGCATTTTAATTATACATACGTATCTATAGAACATCAAGATCATGTAATGAATATTAATTTTATAATTTATTATAAAATTAAAAAGTATATTTTATAATTAATAATATTAAAATTAATATTAATATTATAATTATAAAATTGTTGATTATTTTATAATTTATTTATAAGTTATAAAATTAATATTACATTATAAATTAATCGCCTAAATTTTAGCAATCACACGAACTTTGAATCTTTAATAGTACATTGTTGGTGACATTAATTATTGACTTCTGTGTAATTTTTGTATGAAAGTGTATTATTACTTTCACAAGACTTTTATTTGATCCGGAGTGGTATTTCGAATTGTAAATTTTATTTTTATATTTACACAGATATATTCTTATATAAAGAATATTATTGACAAACGATATATGCATCTGGCATGCTATGGGATTGCTTGATTACTGTTAATAATCAGTGCTAAAATACTTTTGAAGTTTATTTATCACAAGAAAAAAATTACTATATGATTATATATTCACTCGTATGGTTCTGAAAAAAATTACTATATGATTATATATTCACTCGTATGGTGTATAAGATAACCATATAGATCTTTCTATTATTAAAATATGAAATTGTAATATTCGGATGAAACAGCAAAAAGAAGGATTGTATTCTATTCTGAAAAAGTGTATTTTGACTTGAAAATACGATATATAAATACTTGCGTGTCCAATCCTTTGACTTAAGCGCTATTCGCTATGATTTTTAGTTTTAGTTTATTACAATCGAGTGCAATATGGTTCAGCTGTTTTTTGTTTAAGGAGATGTAAGCAATTACAAACGAATTACCACTGATGCCGGATCCGGTAAACTTATAGATAAACAAATAAAATGATATATGTGTGAGTCGAATTTCACGTGTTACCGAGAGCAGATATTCACGTTTTAAGTTTCGTTATTAAATTTAATTAATGATTCTTTTTGTACCATCTGTCGCGAGAAGAGAGGAATACTATCACTGTAGCGATCATCCTGTAAGGCCATGTATTTCGTATTTACCAGATAAAAGTTTAAGATAAAAGTTTAAGATAAAAAGAGGTAAATAGGTGCGACAGCGCGGTAGATGATTGCGCGCGTATATCGAGCCTCGTGTGAAATTTCGGCACGCAAAGCGATATAAAAATAAAGAGAAAGTCGCATCCGATCGACCATCGCGCCGTCGCGTTTGCATTAAATATATAATTATGTATAATATTAATAGTATACCTATCAAATAGGCATTATATATAAAGAGGACGACAAATTTATTAACGCGCATTTGTGCGTCACGCGTGACCCGTATGCGACGAAAGTTGTTCGCAAGTCGATAGAAATTTAGATATATATTATATATAATGAATATATATTATACTATAAGCATATTGAAAAATACAGTTAGATATATCATATGTACTATTTAAAGTAACAAAACAGTGAAAAACATGAGTGTACTGCAGGGTCATCTTATACATGAAACACCGTGCGGAATTTACCTACATTATGCGTAGACCTTTGTTATATTCTCGGGAAAAAAATAGAGAGACGAGGGCGATAATAGATAAAGCATAGATAAAAAAAAAAGAGGACACGCGAGTCATCACGAACTTATACACTCATATGGGATGGACAAATATATATGTATAATATATATACTGCTCTCGTGCTTATATACATTATGTATATATACTCTGTAACATACACAAGTGAGATAATCGCCGGAGAAAAACGACCAGATCCATTTTTCCTCGGAAGCGGGAGAAAACACAATTCCGACGAAACACGTGTAAAGAGAGAAACAAGAATAGAGAAGGAAGGAGTAATTCCTCTGCAATTGACCTATGCATCCCATGCCACAACATTGCTAAGAAGAACATATAACAAGGAATAAATAGAAATAATGTTTATATGAATTATTATGATTATTAATAATGATAACTATCATACGTTATGAGAGAATAAAAACTAAGAGTTGATTCATGCTTTTAAGAGGTTTAGTTTCGTGCTTGTTTAAAGATAAAGATGAAGATTAATGGCAAGCAGTCAGGATCTAAGCGTTCGACGTTTTGGGTCGAAGCGAGTACGAGCGTACGGCGTTATTGTATCGGCAGTGTCTGTCGATGCCTTAGACATCATCGTTCATTGTCCTTTCGCGACGTTATCATCGCATTTAGGATCGCAGCGTTATAACATGTAACACACGAACGTAATAACGGTCGGCGCTTCGGCTCAGAGCGAGAAAAACGTGGTGAGGGAAAAAAAGATTAAAAAAAATATTATTTACTTTAGATAGAACAAAAATATGTATAGAATTTTATTATGCACCATTGTAATATTATGTATCCCAGTTGTGACACAATATACACTGGTGTTATGTTAAATGTGGAAATGACGCGTACCAATCTTCTTTTGTTCTGTGTTCCCCAGTGTTGTCTCGTACTAACGACATTCAGTATTCCGTAAAATTAACAAATCCTGTTGTATTCATCTAACGCGCCCACGCAAATGAAAGTTCATCGAATCCGTTTGAAGAATTTTGTAAAAAAACGTAAAGAGGATATGACGTTTGTACATGGGAAAAACGTGCGACACGTGTTGTTTCCTCTATATATCCATAAATTCTTAAAAATAAAATTTACATTAAACCTTACACATCATTTTCTATAAGGAGGCCATTGCGATCGCTTTCCTTAAACATATAACACTGTTGAAAAGACGAATTCTTCAGCGCTGTATAAGTAACAGGATAGTTGTAGATCAGACTCTGTTCCTCTTCTTGTTTCGTCCTAAATTCGTGCGAATTCTTACGAGCTGCGCAAAGAAAATCAATTTCACTTCTCTTCACAAAATAAAAATTGGCAAATCCGATTATTACTTACCCTCGTTAACGAAGAAATTGGCGAAATATTGAGATACTATAATGGCATTAATCCCATGAGGAATATTCTTTTTGATTGCCCATTCGTAAAGATTCTTCTCCGGATGAAACTGCAATCCGTAAAACGGAAATTGCTTGTGTTCCAACGTGGAGATAAACTTGATGCCTCCTTTATCGTGATTCAGTGACAACACGCGAAAGTCGTCGGTTAAATTGACACGGTGTAAATCCTAAAGCAGAGAAAAAAACGATATTCACATATGATTTAATATTATATTAAATAATATTATATTAATATAATTAATAATTAATGTTACATAATTACTTTTCTTAATTTGCAATCTCAATTAATAATTTTTAAGGAAAACACTTGCCTTCTTCCTGACGCAAAACTTATGATTATTCATCGTTACGTTCTCTTGAGTCAAAATTCTTAAAATATCCGGCGAAGCGTTCTTAAACAAATTGCTTTCTGTAAAGTCTGAAAAAGAAGATTTATATTTACTGAAGAAATATATCTGAAGGAGCTGATTTAAGCAGCTTTCGTTAATCACCTGAGAATAATCACTTAATTCTTTTTTTTGCAAAAATGATCACCTGGGTGTTTTAATCTCAATTAAAAACTACTATTATTAACTATACATTGCACATTACTGCTTATATAATCTATTAGTATTTGAGATTATTATGTGTATAGATTACTCAATATTTCTTAAAAAATGTGAAATAAAAAAATAGGATCGATCAGTAAAGAAATCTAGTATGACTAAGCCTAATTTTTTTCACTATTGAGATCACTTCAGGTAATTATTTTCAAATTAAAAATATAACATTGTAATCTAGAAAAAACTTGCAGATATTTTATTTAAAAATAAAATAAAAAGTAGGAGAAATAATAAATCGGGAATATAATTAATAGAAAAGAATACATTTCTATTAAGAAGTATTTACCATCTGTGAATTCTAATGGAAGGGCCTCATTGTTACTGGAGCACAATGTTCTGTGCTCAGCGCGATTCGCGGCGACATACGTCAAGAGCTCGAAGCCAAGGCAGATACCGAGTATCGGGAAGTATTCGCCTCTCTCGTTGATGCTCTTCGCGATTCTATCAATAAACGAATGGAAAAATGTACACTCGAATAATTGAAGTCGCTTTCATTAGCATTATCCTTTTATTATACATATTTTATAATGACTTGTAAATTATGGCTCCTGCATCGGCGTATCCTTCTCTTTGAAAGAAATATGTCGAACCTCCCGGCCAGAGAACTCTAAAAAATATTGCATTTAAAAAATGATTGTGTGTGTGTGTATATATGCGTATGTGTATATATACGTAACAGCGGGACATTTTAAAAATAAAATAGAACATTACCCGTTGATTTTGTTCAAGATGTCCTCATAATATGAATCGTTTCCACCAATCCTACATAAAGTTACATGATATTTTAATCTATTATTATATAATTGTTATTAAATCTATATATCGAAGCATTTTTTATATCCATGAATTATATTAAGGGACTACATACATACAGGAACGTAAAAAAATAGGCCTTTTCGATTTTTTTTAAAAGAATCGTAATGTATGTAATTAATCCCAGTTTTTTTTACTTTATAGTACATTGTTATAAGATGTTTCAGAATGAATTTGAAATCAAAATATTTGAAAATGGCGGATATTATCTTCAGTGCAAGACCGTGTTGAAAAAACGGTGCTTCGCGGTATCAGATATAACTCGTACAGGACTTATCTAAAACAAATCAGACTAGAATTTTCTTAAACTGTATGAAATTATTTAGTCTTTATCATAGCCGATTTTTTAAATATTGATTTTTGGCATCAATGATGTAACAAGCTACCTGCTGCTAAGGATTACGACGCGTTTATCGCGCCTGAGTTGTCGAACGCGTTTGGACCTTTTTCGCTATATCTCCAATTTTCAAGGAATCATTTTGAAATTTGCAGAGAATATTCTCAAAACCTTATATTTTTCGAATATGCAAAAAACAAAAAACGCATTTTTTCAAAATTTCTAGATGTATATAGCCCCTTAATTTAAAGATATTAATTTAAAGTTTTTTTTTACAATTATTTATACATAAGATTATTTATACATATTTGGGAAACATTTGTACAATACCAAAGACTCGTTTAATAGGCATTACTTTTTTAATTTCGAGACTTGTTAATCTTTTGCTGCCTTGTATTTTAAATAAAAGACTATCTTTTTGCCAAAGTTTCCGTGTTTTTATGCATTTCATAATTGCATTTCATAATTGGTTTGTATAACATATTATAAGCAATTATAAGCTAGTTAAAATTTAGCCATGTTAGATTGACAATTCTGACTTTTTAAATTTCGATTTTAGATTACGTAGATACAGGTGAACGATTCTCTTTAATATAGATTTATGTCAGATATAACCTGAGATATTTTAAAGAAACTTTAACGTCATCCTGTATTTCGGAAACTTGGTTTTAGAACCTATATGTTTACTAAAGCTTTTGGGCCTTAAGACTTCTGACCTCACCACGGATTTTGGTAGATGAAAAAACACATAATAAAAATTCTTGCAAAATATGTTAAAATAGAAATATTTTTTAATAAAACAATATTTGCATTTGAATAAAATACACTTATAAAATATGCACCGAAAACTCTCCTTTTATTTCAGAATAGAATAAAGTTATATTTATTTTAATTTAACAGCTATTATACAGCTTGTTTCATTTTTTGATTAGGTACAATTCAACTCCAAATGATTATTCCATCGATTACAAATGTTATTTTATTGAAAAACATGTTTGTTTTAATGTACGTTGCAAAAATTTTCATAATGTATTTTTTCGCTTCTAACGTCATCAATCCAAGATGGCTGCAATGGGAAAAGGAGCTTTAAATGAACCAAAAAATTGCTTTCTGAAGTTACGACATGGATTTAAAATACACTTGTATATTTAAGATTCAATAAAATATTTTTAAAAAATTTGTGCAACAAAGGATTAAATTATTTTATTTATCATTCATTATAAATAATTCATTTCGTGATATATCTCGTTCTAAATAAGTACATAAAAGAGAAATTGATTTTTTTTTAAAGTTAAATTACATGAGGAAAATTTATTGAGTCGATAAATGGCAAAAATTTTTGTGATTACCAAATTGGGACGGGTCGAGCACCGGCTCCTTCCACGAATTTCACGTATGATGCAGCAATGTAACTGTGATACTGATTAGGATATTTCTTATTTAAGTTATAATCTATCTCCTGCGTCAAAATACCTTGAAAGAACAAACGAACAAATAATAATATTATTTATTTTCGACATTTCAGCGCGAAAAATATTCGATTTGAGAAAGATATTTGGCAAAAGGATCAATAAGGTTCAATCTTTGAACAAAAAAATGCATTTGAATTCTTAAATAAAAATTAAAACTATTTTTGTCGCTGCTAAATATTTAAATTTATTAAACGAGGGCACTGATTATAACTTTGAGCAGAATTTTTCATTTATCTTAATTGTCATTTATCTTGTATATTTATCATAGATACTTTATGGATATATTTCTTATATTTAGCAATATTACTGCGAAAGTAGATTCTTATAAAGAAAACGAATTATTTTTATTCGTTTTAAAAGTAAATCTTTAATTATAAAATATGACGAAGCGCGGGCACGCACGCACACACATGTACACACACACACACACACACACGCGCGCGCGCGCTCTCTCTCTCTCTCTCTTTCTCTCACAACATATACATAAAGGTATGCATATTTAAAAAATTAACACAATTAAAAATTTAACAAAATTAACATAAATTAAATGAAGTTGTAAAAGTTTATGTTTGTTTGTTTGTGTGTGTGTGTGTGTGTGTGTGTGTGTGTGTGTGTGTGTNTGAGTCTGTCGTTTTCACACAGAGTCACACGTCATCCGCAACTTCTTTTTTAAATCCTGTAAAATTTTTTCTTTTCAATATTTTTAGCTTATTCTCTGTCTCTTATACACATCTAGATGTGTATAAGAGACAGGTGTGTGTGTGTGTGTGATACGAAATAAAAATATATATGTATAGAAAGAGATAGTATATATATAAATTATTATCTCAATAATTAATATTCATATAATAAATATAAATATTATTATGCTAAGTTAAGTTAAATATAAGAGATTATTGTTTTAACGTTTTACTCTTTTAAAAATATTAGCCAAGAGTAGGTTTTTAGACAATATTTTAGATAACATTTTAAAGGGACAACATTTTAGACAACATTTTCTCCCTACTTTGATCGGTCAGAAAAATCAATTTCTTTTTTTTTGCATTTTTTTATTTTGACATATCAAATATATGTTCCCAAAGCCTTAGAACTGAATTCAAAAAACTGGCAACGCTATAAGCCTTGATAGGTAGAAATTGGAGCGTTTATAGAATTGGCGCTCTTATAGAAAGGAACGAGCAGCTTGGAAGAATTTTAAGGAGGAAAAGGAAAGCGTACTTTATGATCCTGAAATAGCTGATTAATTGTAAGTATGATTTATTACTCGTATACTATAAAATATACAACATATTGCTATATACTATAAAATAGTATTTGAATCTTTAAATGCATTTTTCTCGAAACGATATTTTTCGAGCTGATGACAGCAATATTTCAAAAACTATAGAACCAAATGATTTAAAATTTTAATAATATGTTAAGAACATATCTTGTTTTCGCAAATTAGAACTAAATCATAATTTTCAAAATTCGAATTTTGCGGCTCAAAAAACTAGCAATTTTTCTTCGAAAATTTCAACTTTCTTTTTAGTAGTAGTAGTAGTAGTAGTAGTAGTAGTGAATTGGCGGGTGGGCCTACGAAAAGCCCTGGTGTCACCTAGATCTTTTTAAAAATTCCTCTGTGATCTCGCTGGTTAACAGGGCTAGCAGTTCCTTAGAAGATTGCTAACTTTCTACTGCTAGATCCCAGATTTCGAGAAACGGCCCTAGAATCTATGTCTTTTACAAGTGACCTCCAAGGGTCACATAACCCATGAGGAGTATCCATGTGGATACTTCGTAATATTTGAAACAAAAAAACAGAATCTTAATTTGTATGAGTGTGACTATAGCATGAACTAGAATAAGCTAAAAATATTGAAAAGAAAAAATTTTACAGGATTTAAAAAAGAAGTTGCGGATGACGTGTGGCTCTGTGTGAAAACGACAGACTCATAAGTGAGGGGTCGCGAGTTCAAATCACACATTCCGCATATATGGATTTTTAATTCGTAATCCCCCTCCACGGGGGGGATTTTGTTATCCGCACGCCCGGTCGTTCTCCTCTGGGCTTGGGTCCTCCATACTGGAGTTTCAAATATTACGAATTAAAAATCCATATATGCGGAATGTGTGATTTGAACTCGCGACCCCTCACTTATGAGTCTGTCGTTTTCACACAGAGYCACACGTCATCCGCAACTTCTTTTTTAAATCCTGTAAAATTTTTTCTTTTCAATATTTTTAGCTTATTCTAGTTCATGCTATAGTCACACTCATACAAATTAAGATTCTGTTTTTTTGTTTCAAATATACACAATGAACGGAATCACTGTCGTCATGGGCAAACGTTTTCTTAAAACATTTTCAATAAGTACACTATAACATCAAATATATTCTTATGTATTATTTTTATGTAAAAAAATTAAGTATGCTCTTGAAATGTACTTAAATAAATGTACAAAGTTTGGAATTATAATACTTTATAGATTTTTCCCCAAAATTTCCAAAAATCACTTTATTTTTAGAACGTCAAAATAGGGAGATCCTTTAAGTATTATTTACGTTAAAAATCATTTAAAAATTATCTCAATAATTATCATTTTTTAATTCATATACCTCAATAATTTTTTTACTCAGCGTTCAATACTTTTTCAAATTACAGGATCAAATGTACACTTTCCATTTGAAAAAAGTGATTTTCTCTATCATATCTCGATAAAAAAAGCAAAATAAAAGCAAAAAACTTATTATTATACTGTATATTCTCCTTGATACTATTTTGAAATACTTTTTTATATACAAACAATTGAGTAATTAAAGATGACCGACTAATTGTAGGTGCTTTGTATATCCAAAATTAATATCTAATGGACATCCGTAATGGATTTGTGAAGGGCATCTATCGTGGATATAATATAATATGGATTTGTAATACAGACTTGACTTCTATCATAGATGTAGGTATCGAATGGAGCTATGGAAGTTGTATAGACATGTAATGGACATTCTGTGTAGATAGGCCTGTTTTTTTGTCACTGGAATGCACTAAAACTGAACTAAAACTTTTTATCTTTTTTTTCTTCAAATTTTAAATATATGTCTATTTCATTTGACAACAAGCTAAAAAAACATTATTATTATATATTATATTATTATATATTACATTATTATATATTATATTATATATTATTTGTAAAAGGGAAAAGAATTCACTACATTTGCCTCTCGGTGAATCCTGATCTTCCCCTTTTTGTGTATGTTTCGTGAAAAAAACAAAAATATGCCGTAATATGTGACGATTTATGCAAGCTTGTGATTCGTTTGGAAAAACTTACCGATAATTGGCCTATCATTTGATTGTCCTTTGATCTTTACGACTGTAAAGATAAATGCCGTAAATAGAATCGACCACAAAGTGTTCATTATGAAATATATATAATAAAATCGTAGTTTTTTTTCTAAAATCTAACGAAATGAAAGAAAGAGACTGTGCACTCAGCGTGTTCTTAACTGAATAGCGATGATATTATATATCGACCGTTTTAAGTTATCGCGTTATCAGCTCTGCATACACACATACATACACACACACACATTTTGTGCCATRTCTTATCATACATAACTCATAACATGCACATAAATCATAAACCGGCATGTTTATAACTATAATCATTTTATAGTTTATAGTCATTAAGATAATTTTAATCGGAAAAATTGGCAGTGCTGATCGTAATGCTGTATTATGGTTGCATCGACGTTCATCACGCTACTTATGTCATTTTGAAAAATTGATACGATAATTAACATTTAATTGAAAATCAATGGCATTTGCAATGAGTTTTTCTGAAGCAGTTCAAAAAACGTATTCAATTTTAAAGCAGATATTACCAAGACCAGACATTGAAAGATTCTTGAAACGAAATATATTTCTAACTTAGATATACATATATGTATATATTTCATATGTATATATTTAAATATGATTCGGATGCGCATGCGTGTGCGAAAAAAGAAAGGACGTGTGTGAGGACATCAGCATAGGAGAAATATTATAAAAAAGAAGGTCTCTAAATCGAAAAACTAAATCTTGATAAATATACCCCAACTTTAGTTTTTCCTCAGATACAACAGTAACGAAGTTTCGCAATTATCGATTATGATCTATTATTAATACTGATTTGTAATAAACAACTGATAAATATGCGTCATAGATTTATCATATATAAAATTCGCGCTCCTCGAACAAAAACTGTTGTATCAAATTAAAAAGTGAAATCCAAGTGGTAGTCCCTTTTTATTAAAAAAAAAAAAATTTAAGTGTATGTGTCTTTGTACCAAACAGAAGTTGTTGTACTAAATTAAAAAATGAAAATCTATTGATACTATCTTTCACTTTTATTTCAAACATTTATTTATTTTATTTATTTGACCTAAGTGGTACATATCTTCGTATTTCCATTAAAGGATCTTTCTATTCTAATTTAAGTAATAGTTTTAAGTAATAGTCTTCTTTAAAAAATGATATCACGAAATTGCTTTATCTAACTTAATTCAAGTAATATATATTATTTGTATAAAAGATTTGATATCAATAATAACTGGCGCCAAGTTATCTCATAAAAATTACGTTATCATACTCAACCCAAGTGATATGTATCTCGAAGAAAAAAAATTGTACCAAATTAAAAAATAAAATCCAAGTGATACTATCTTAAATTTTATATGATAAAAATTAAATGGTATATTTTTGTATTTCCATTGAAGGATTGAACTTTGCGACGCAAATCTCCATCGCGAGAGGCATTAACGATCGAACTCAAATCTCTGCAGTCTCCGCAGTGATGTGCGCATATAAGTAAGCAATTAAAGAGAATGAAAAAGCGAGCGAAATTGCTTCTTTCCACGCGTTCAATTGACGATCGATGATATCATTAACTTTCGCGGCGAATTTGATAGTTGATGATAATAATTTGTTTTATAATAACATGTATTGGGTTGAGTAAAAAGTAATTTCGTATTTTGTGGGTAGATATCATTAACAGAAAGTGCTTGCTGCAATCTTCACTCCATATCCGAAACTATATTCTTTTCTTAAAAATTATGTTTTCCTGCGCCATTTAAGCTGTCGCTTATCAAAATCGGCTCAGTAATTTTTATTTAGTGGCTTTTGAAAGATGGAGCAAAACAAATAATATTTTCGGTGTTTGATGCTTTATTTGATATTTTTTTTTGGTGTTTGATGCCGGTATTTATAGTCGAGTCTTATATTTGAGATCGTCTTAAATAATATATTAAAATGTCATAAGCCAATCACAGAGCCATATTAACATCTTAAGACATTACTTAAGATAATTTTAAAATAAGAACGGACTATGAATACCTATGTCTCATTTTATTTTTTTTTTACTCGATGCTGTTTGCAATTGAATAATATAGACTAAAATAACTGAAGATATAGTCAGCAGCAATAACTTTTTAATTATTGAACGATACAAGAAGTACAACAATAATTGAAATACAATAATTAAAATTGAATATAGCACAGTAAAGTAATGCGTGGTCTACAATGAGCAGTAGCGGTAGTGGATGAGGCTGTGAGAGTAAGAAATTGACTAATTACAGTCGAATGTAAGAAGAATAGTTGATTGTAATCAATTTCTTAATCTAGCCTCATCCACTATTGCTACTGCTCATTTATATTTTGTATTTTTGTGATATAATTAAATGCTAGTACTTTAAGGTGTAGCAGCGCCAAGTTTGTTTGTATTTTTAATATTTTTTTTATTTTCATTAAATTTGTTATTTTTTTATTAAATATTTTWATTTTTTTWATAGTTTATATTTTTATGTATTTATTTTTTGAATATATTGTATTCATAGTTTTTTCTTAAATTCCACTTGGCGCCATTTCCTAATATCATATCTTTTTATAGAAAGTATGTATAGGACAAGTTTTTTGAAAGATAAAATTATTGTTCTGTTTTGATTTTGAAAAGAGCGTGTACTTGACACCTTTTTTTACCTTTTTTTTTAAAAAAGGTATATAGTTTTACTTCAAAAATGGCAGAAGATGGTCGAACAAAACGACACATATTTGGTTTAATAAACTTCATTTAAAATATGAAAAAAATTTGTTTCACTTTTACATTAAAATATGAAGAAACTTTTTCCCTAATCCAATACTTTAAAACCCTGTAACATTATTTTTTATATTTGAAGATCTTGGGCAGTTTATCGAATGAAAGCATTTGGATTCTGTTGAATAATTCTTAATTTTTTCAATTCTTATTTTCTTCAGAGTTGGAAAGTAACGCCATTACCATTATAGTTACTTTTTTTGAACTGTTAACAAACTGGTAACGGCGTTTTTTTTTTATAATTGTAACAATAACGCAATTACAATTTTTTTAGTAACGAATTTAACAGTTACTTTTATTTTTTACAATTTGAATTTATTTGTGACATAATTTATACGTATTCAATCTTTAGTCTTCTCTCTAGTATTCGAGTATAAAAGGAGATATAATTGTATAAAAGGAGGTATAATTGTAAAAAAATTCTTTGCATAGGGATTGAAAGGAATAAAATACAAAAATTTTTAGTTCAATATTTTAAAAATCTCAAGACTATAATTTCTCTTCAAAATTATAAAGAACAGGTAGAAAAAGTAAAATCAAAATCACATAACGATCAAAGTTAATTCGAAGAAATGATAACTTTTATCTTTTTGTTCTACTTCCAAATTGGTGAAAGTTAAATTTTAATGAATTTTAATGACAAAAGAATGAAAAATACATATTTTACTATTTTCCACTAGGCAATTAAAGAAAATTGTAGCCGTACAAAATGTAGCCTTGAGATTTTCAAACCATCTAAATAAATAAGAAACTGAACAAATTTTTTAACACCTTTGTATCCCCTTTAAATTGGCGATACAAAATTTAATCTCAAAATTGTAAAGCATCGAAAAATTAACGAAATTGACCGAGATTCGAACTCAGGATCACTTCGTTTTCCTTCTTAACAGGCTTACCACTTAGCCCGCGTGATCACAATGCTCCGCTCCTATCGAAGTAACTCCAAATGTCTTAAATTTCTTACAAAATCTTTATAACAATAAATCTTATAAAATGCATGAAAAAATAAAAACTCTTTACAACTTTATTCTCTTTTACTTCCTTTCATCCTCCTGAATTCATAATTTTTAATATAAAATTGATACTCAAATAATAATTATATCGATTTATTTTACTCAAAAAGATAGACGAAATCATTTATTAGTTAAATATTAATTAAATATTTATCAGGAAAAAGGCAGGAATTATTTTTTTTACCTTCACTTTTTAGGGTTGGAAAGTAACGCGTTACCATACCGTTACCATTACCGTTTTTTTTTTTTTTTTTTATAATAATCGTTACTTCTTTCTGTCTGCAACGTCATTACACTTTTATAGTAACGGTAACGAATCCAATCATTATTTTTATCGTTACTTTAATTCGATTATTTATTTTCATGTTTTATAATGTACTTTAAATTTATTTTTTTAGAAAATATTTTGTACTTTATATCTTAAGCTGCGTTCCGATCATTGCTGAAAATTTATGGTATATATGTAACGTAAATTATAGATTTTCAATACTGTAACGTATTGGAATGCATTTTTAACAGTAATGTTTAAAAACAACGTGTAATAAAAATTTTCAATAATTAATGAATTCATTAATGAAAAAATTTTTATTGTGAGTTACATTTTTTTATAAATTATAATTCAAATTTCTATAAAAATGAGTATAAAATTAGTAAGAAAATAAAAATATATTAACATTAAAAATTATTTAATAATTATTAGATAAATTTAATGTATAAAAAAGGTTGCTATACAGAAACTTTAAGTTAACTAACGTTTAAAGTTTCAAATTTTAAGA
The DNA here is from genome assembly GCA_037157785.1 of Cephalotes varians. NCBI lineage: Eukaryota > Metazoa > Arthropoda > Insecta > Hymenoptera > Formicidae > Cephalotes > Cephalotes varians. The sequence continues at coordinate 155,783 of JANQDE010000133.1, forward strand.
GTTTTTAAGTTTATTCATTATTATATTTAATATTAATTATTAAATAATGAAATTTTATAATCTAATATATCTTTAGTATTACGAAAAAGAAACGAATAGTTAGATAATGATAATGCTACTTTTTTGAAATAACGTCCTTTTCATTCGATAAATCTGATAATAATTATACTAAAAATTTAAATTTTAAATGTGAATTTTCAATGTGTAATAAAATTAATAAAACCTATACTATGTACTACATAGATCAAATATTTAATTAGATTGACATCTGATGAAATTGATCCTCAAAATATTACATCATCTGAACAATTTTACTAAATACTTTTATCAATGTTGTTATGTCCTGAGGACTCCACTCCATTTCCTCCTTTCAAGAACGGCTAATAAAACAATTGATTAGAATAAAAAACTCGAGCGTTAACGGTCATCTATCGGCAAGCGGGCAATAAACTCGATAGAGTTTTCTTTTTTTTTCTGTATGTTGTTTATCTCGTATAAATATGTCAAGAGGAACTTCCAGAAGAAACTTAGACAAACAAAACTGAATAAGAGCACGATTTCGCCGATTTCTCTTTGGTCCACATGTAAATAAAATCGGTACCAAGAAGTGCCAGGAGCTCTGAATATTCAAGAATAACAATAAATATTACCTAGACGTGAGACAAAAACACTTTTCAAGTGAAATTGAAACATTAATATGGGACGGCGGATACTGTGAAATCGTGTCAACATATGCAAGGAAGGACGAATTCATAAACTTTTATTGGAGTACCCAATAATTTCCAATCCCAAGGGACAATAGAAACATTCTCTATTTATTTTAAAATATGTGCATTCGTGTTTCCTGCAATAAAAGAGAAATCGCCGACAAATAAAAAATGGATGATTCTAATAATATTTCTGGAAGGTCTCACGAGATTTATCTTGCCCTCTCTTCAAAAAACGGGGCGGGCAAGTGAAGATCTGAACTTGCCAATAGATGATCGTAGAAAAATCATACTGCTCTACAGACCATGACGAAACACCAATAAACAAGCGTATGATAGGATTTACGTTGCAGGTGGAGCCGAACTAATGTGAGAAGCTCCAACTAAATTTGGAAGAATCTAAAAATTTGATCACGAAGGAAGGGTATTCTACCAACCAAAACCTTGGAAACAACCAACTTAACCCATCCCACAAGAAATCCATCCTAGAAGACTCCTATATAAACCATGACATTTTGAGCTCAGACACACAATTTCGCTAGTCAATTTACGCTTGCTTACTACTCCAGTCAGTTGTTCAGTTCTACAAGTATAAGTGAATCTCAAGAGATCACCTGGCAGCTCTCAGCGGCTCTATAATTATAAGTTTCACACCGTAAGAGGTCCAACCATCATCAAATAGTAAGTCGCAACACGTATTTATATATCTAACCAATCCGCGAAGTATCCTCGAATCTTGCAACGGCTTTTCTCTCAGATTTCACAGTCACTATTTGAATTATCCGCCTCATCACTCCTTCTATCAATACTTAATAACTTGATCCCGAATTCATAAAGGTCAACCTAGACGGTGGTCAACCTAGACTTCTTATCCTTTTATTTACTCAGTCATCCTCTTCCCTCTGTCATCAATCCATTAGAAACGTAATTACAACATAGTAAATTTTTTGCGATAGTGGCCGACCAAGCAAACCTGAAACGACTTCGCCAAGCAGCAAAATGTCTCCGGCGTCGTAGGAGAAGGCAAGCGCGTCGGTTTCTGGACGACGCCTATCAGGCTTACTTCCAAGAGTTAGCATCGTCTCACAATTCACGCAACTTACAGAACGACCCATATAGAATTCGTCAATTCACTCACACGCTGCACCGGAACCAACTGAGCCAACCCCTCAATCTGTCGACTCACCTTTATCTTCTATCCTCGAACTTCCTCTCACCACCACATCCCAATACTCCTCCTTTAAGAGAACCCGACTCTCCTCTCTCCTCACTCTGCCTTGACATTAAGAGTGCATCCTGATACTCTCCCTCCCCCCCCCCGAGCACTCCTTCTATATCTCCTCCTTCTTATTCTACTCGCCCCGTCCAACTTCTCCTGCGAATTCTACGACCTCCAGCGTAGAATTCATCGACGAAATCCACATTCCACCTCCTCGTCCACGTTATTATTACCATTACGATCCTTACGAATCCCTTGAAACATTAATTACCCAATTTTCTCAGCGCACCGACTCTCTTCCCTCCGGGTCATGTACTATCGGGCCCGATGAGTTCGACCTGAGCAAAATCAGGCAAATTATCTCGACCCAAGACCCGGACTCCATAATTCCCGTTTTTCTCTCGAACTGTCCTTTTCCATATGATGTCCCCGTCCGATTTTTCTTCAATCTTTTTCCCCCTTCAACAATCATCATAAACGAGTTACATGATTAAAACCATTCCTCTTCCCCCGCACACATACACACACACGCACTCTCATACACTCAATATATGTATATATGTATATATATAACAAACAAATCATTTCGAGAGAATGAGTTTCTCTATTATTTATAAAATTACTATATTGAATTAAATAAATCCTAGATGTAGTAGAAATGGTTCACGATTTTCTTTTAGTTAAGGGATAACGACCTCGCCCTTCTTTTCCTTGCCCTCAGAGATCGCACGTGGTCCAGTCTCGAGTTAGAGGGATTAAGTTCCTTGACTCGAATTAGGACCGACGATCGCACTGCTCGTGGAAAAAGGCGTCTTTTCGGGACGTTGACCCATATTCCGGAGCCATAAAAGTGCGTTCGACTCGCAGCGCGCCTCTGTGCGCGTACCTGCGAGACACAGTTTCTGAATCCGTCCTTCCATACCCTTTCCTTCTTATTCCTTTCTAATTTACACAAAAAAAACCTTCGGGGTTTGGACCCGTAACAATGTTTATAAATTAATATTGTATATAATTTAGTATAATTTAAAAAATTAATAATCAACAAGTCGAATTCTAATCTTCGATTCGTAATCCTTTTTTTTTGTAAAAACCAGTTAAATTTTTTCTTTTTCAATTTCTTTATAATTGCCAGGTAATATCCGGTTATCCAACACATTCCTGTATGTGTGTATGATATATTTATCGATCCCCTCAAGAATTATAATTTTAAATCCAATTACACAAGTACACCAAAAATCGTCTACAAAACAAAAAATATAACACCTCTCTACATAAAGAGCTTTCGCTCGCCAATTTCTATTTATAACTTTATCACAATTATACAATTATAAATATATAAAACTATTTAAAACTATTTATAATAAAATTCTATCCCGAAACCTAATAAACATCATAGTTTAAAATAAATTTTTTAATAAATAAATTTTTTCAAAAACTAAATCATATTGTTAAGTAATAAAAAAAAATCTCATCATTTTTGAAATTTCGACTATAAAATGATTTGCAAAATATTCTTGAATAAAAAATTGAAACTTACAATTAGATATAATATTTCGAATCATTTCGTTTTTCTTGTAAAGACAAGTAATAGAATAATGTTTTCTAATTCACAAAATTATTATTCAGGATCTAAAATTAATTATATGTTATCAAAGTTATCGAACTAATTTATTTTCTAAAAACTATTCTATCGGTTCTAATCGAAAATAGAAATAAAGTAAGAATGAGATGAAACGAGACAGAGTGGCATTTCATGAATTTTTAATATATTTTTATTTTGTTATCGACAACAAATAAAGACCGAAATTTATTCGACTTCAGAAATGAGATTGAGAATAGGAAATTGTATATTATTGGAAGGATTCTCTAACAGAAACAAGTAATTTTAGGGTCAGAGAAAATTCTTTTTTTTACTACATGAAGAACTATTGCGATGATATGGTGTGATCAATTCAAACGATGACGTAAACTCGTTCTATCTTCTTCTATCGTCTACATCGCTTTTATCTCCCGTCTCAAACAGCTGAATCAAACCTGCAGCATCTTCTCGCGCGACCGTAGTTACATGACATCCGCTAATCGAACGAGAAACAGAAAAATGTAATCTTCCCTTCTGCACCCCCTCCCCTCACACACACA
>JANQDE010000133.1:160022-214328 GCA_037157785.1 Cephalotes varians
ACACACACACACACACACACACACACACACAAAACACGCACGCCACACCACTACACTTCTCTCTCTCTGTCTCTATCTATCTCTATTTATCTATCTATCTCATATGTATCTCTTGGCTTATCTCCTTCCTTTGTCTTTCAATAATGTTCAATATAGTACTTCATCTCTATTTATCGGCAAACATCTATCTCGATCATTTACGTACCAGTCGCAATGCAGCTATTTCTCTATCTTTTTCTCGTATCTTCCCTCCCTCCATATCCTTTTGGCTCTACCTTCGCTATCTCTTTCTATTCCATAAACATATTCTACGTAGAACACACAATTCTCTCACTCTCTCTCTCTCTTTCTCCTTCTTTCTTTATCGCTCTCGTTTCCTTTCTTTGAAAAACGGCTCTCATGCAGAACTTCCTCCACCTATCACTCCTACCAGTCTTCGATCGCCTCAAAGTCGTTATCTCCTTTATTCTCGAGATTCAAAATTGCAGTATGTCACTTCCCTCTCTTTCTGTCTCTCTCTCTCTCTTTCTCGTCTTTTTCACGCTTGCGATTACTTCATCTCCGTTCAATGTAATCATTCCTCCCGCTTGTTTTCTCTCTCGCACGCAGTTTGATTGTTTATTTCTGTTCAACTCAGCCATTCTTCTCTCCCCTCTCTCTTTCTTGTGCGCGTGCGCTTCACGAGGAAGCACGAAGTACCGCGCCGTAAGCCGAACGGCTGTTCAGGACGTTCAGGTTCAGTCACTCCAGTTCAGTCTCGAATCTCGCGTCGATCAGTACGGAGTTCTTTTCCGCGGCGCGTTCTTTCGTCGTTCTCCGTTCGACTAGACCCGTGGAGAATCATGGCTTGATAAGTGCAGTGCATGAATAAGAGGACAGAATAGGAAACGGGAAATCAAATTCGAGAAACGAGAGATGAAGAATAGATGAAAGATACGTACTCGCGACGCGGACAACGACTCGATCGGAATAATAGGCTTCTCTTATATATCAACATCACGATATAGTAACTCAACATATTTATTTATTAAATAGCTTCCTATTCTCTACAATAATCAAATAAAAAAAAAAGTAAAAAGAAGTTGCGACAATTTTTGACGATCTTTTCCGCATGATCGAGATTCCAATTAAGACGATTCTAAAATTCGAACGACTTGCAGGACATCTATCGCGCGCGAAGAGGGTGTCATTCGAAATAGTCGCGGCGTTAGAAAGACGCCGCGCGCGCGGTGTCACCCGTGCAAACGATTTAGCCGATCGAGAGAAGTTTAAATAAATCAGTTTGTCGCGATATCAGTCACGTGTTAGAAACGACCAAGATCGCGTCAAGTGTACGTTTTTTAGAAGAACGGAAGCTAAAGTCGCTCGATCGGAAAGCTCGTCCGAGCTTTACGAAAAAGAGACACGGATATCGTGAAATTCTCAAGAGGGCGCGATAGCGGAAGCAAGAGTAACAATCCTTTTGGGATGTCGACGTACGGAAGGTGGACTCTGTGGCCGGCGAGGACGCGTTTTCGACACTTGACAAAACCGGCGATCCATCGCAGCTGAGACCACGGATGATCGATCGCGTTATCGTGGAGCTTCCTTCGGTGATTCGATATACTTTTTCGATACATTTGGTTCTAAAGTTGGCAAACGCGAAAAGAAAGGAATTTCGCTGTCAAGTGCCGCGACGCAGCACAAATAAATCGGAATTATTCTCAGAAGATTCGGAAAAGGTGCAGCAGGTAAGAAAAAATCGTATTATAATTTCTTCTATTATTATATCTCCAGAAGCCTGAATTTATTAGATTTTTGTTATCGAAGTAATTAGATGTCGTTTTAAATTGTAGAGTATTTTCTTGGATATTCATTTCTCTAATTGTGAAATTTCTTGAAAATTATAATTATGTTGAATTGTGTTAAAATTAATATAATTCATAAATTCTTGATTAATTCATATTCTGGTGCACTTTGTAATGCAGATACTAGTGTGATTAGCTTGCATGTTCGTTCGATTCATATCTACGTAATGGATATTTTGTAATTATGAAAATATAATAAATAAAAAAAATGAAAGAACTAAACATTTAAATGTTAAATTGTCGCAAAGTTTTAACTCAATAATTTACATAATATTTTTACACATCGTTCCGTATTGATCTTAGATCTTTGAGTTGTTACTTTAAGAAAGTATCTTAATTATATAATTTTAATAAATATATTTTTAAATTTAATTTTAATTAATTATTTAAATTTAATTAATCAAATTTATAAATATCATATCTAAATTACCTTAACCATAAAAGGATGACGCCATTCTTCTTCCTGAAGAAATCTCGCGACGTTTATGTTGTCGGATGTTCAAGGGCGGTGCCTGCAATGGCTACCTCGATTAAAAGACAGAGTATAAAATAACGTATCAGTTGATGAGGCTGAAGTTAGCAGCGGATTTGTAGCAGCAGATTCATCCGAGCAAAGATTATCATTTAAGACAAAATACGTAAAAAATTTCAACATATAAAGGCAGATTAGCAAATAACTGCACGAAATACACTACAAGTGTTGATTAAACATAGTAACAATAAAAATATTAGACCTTATTATATATATATATATATATAATATATTGTATAGTGTTTAAATAATATAATAAAAGATTCCGTCTAATTAAAAAAATGCGCACGCCTACAGAAATTGTTTAAACATAACAAATATTGCAGCAGCAAGGAAAATAAGCCTCAGACGCATTTTTTAAAATTGTTCTGATTAAATAGGATCGATTTAAAAGCGTATAAAAATGTCCTACAAACAATTCCAACGCCGATCGAGACTTACTTTTCTTGCTGCTGCAACTTTTTTTATAATTGTTTAAACAATTTCCATAGCCGTACATTTTTTAAACTAGACGGGATCGATTTAAAAAGGATGTCCTACAAAAAATTTCAGCGTCGACCGAGGCTTACTTTTCTTGCTGCAACGTTTGTTATAATACGCTGCTAGCTTCAGTCTCATTATCCGTTGGTAATTAAAGTTAAGAAACAATGAAGATTAATTTTATGTTTCTATTAATTTACTGATTTATTCTCTCTCTCTCTCTCTTTCTCTCCTCCCTCTTCTCTGTCTGCCTGCTTGTTTTGTGTGTGTGTGTGTGTGTGTGTGTGTGTGTGTGTGTCGCGCGCGTGTGTGTGATTTCAAATCTGATATGTGTGCATTTTATAATATATTATTAGTATATTCTCAAAAGTTTGATTTAACGTTACATTTTAAATATATCGTTCTCTCAAAATACATACATTTTTTGTTTTTTTATTATAACTCTTACTGTCTAATGAACTTCGTATATATTTCTTTAATTTTTCACATAAAATCAAACTTTTTATAAAATTGAACACAGAAAAATTTGAATTTGAAACAATTATTGTTTGAGTCAATTTGTAAAAATTTTAAAATTTAGTAACGATATTCTCCGACATAAAAATAGATTTATGAAATTATTGATAGCATTCCTAGATAAATGAATATCTGAAAAGTGCGTAATAATTAATTACCGAATGGACAATGTTGATTTAACAACTATTTTAATACGTTAAATATTATGCAACGAGATTTCGTCTGCATCGCGTTGTAGGCGAGTCTTAACTAAATATGTAGGTATCAAGACCGTCGATACAAAATCGTCGAATAAATATTTCGAAGATATTATGAATATAGAAAGCAATCTTGAGTGGGTTTATGATACGTAGCAAGTAATCGCAAATGATTTATTTATTTTTCGAATGCATCTACTACGATTTATACTATGATTATAGTGTCGACTTTTAAAAGTTATGATAATTTTTCCACCTTACAGTTAGGAGTAAATGCGATTCATAATATCAAGAAGAAAGAATGCAGAGTCATAGAGACGCAATATTAAAGTTTCTTGAAATTTTTTTACGCTTTGATGTGCAAGCATCGAAATCTCTGGTGATTTTAATAGTCGGCGTTATATATTTCAGCGTAGATGTCGGCGTTTAAACTTTTCAACCAAAGTATTCATACACTAATTAATCATTTCATTTTTACTAATTTTTGATCATATTATTATATAAATTATTAGTATTATTATTTATATTGTAATTATTATTTTTAGATAATGTTTATACAGTACATTACGTCAAATTAAACACGGAAAAAAATGTAAAATAATATAAAACTTTTATAAATTTTATGGAATTGGCAAGTCCATATAGGGATAGACGCTCACTTATGTAAAATTTACTTTTCTGGCAAATGAGTGATCGTCGTATAATCACATTATAAGATACTTTTACATTATTTCGTAAAATAAGTTTTATGCATTTTTTAATCTATAAATTACCATATATCTCGATAGAATTTTTTATCGACGAATATTTTTTTGCCTTAGCGCTGACAAAATTTATTGCGATAAAAAAATACAAATATATAAAGTCTTGAGAATTGTTTAAAATTTATTGCCATGAGAATAGTAGAGAATAGAGTTATTTTGCTATAAAATAATTATCACTTGAATGGATTTATTATAATTGTAATGTACTTTTTACTTTACATTTCCGGTATTTTTAGTTTCACGCAAGTTCGACAGAAATAGCCAGAATATTTTTATTAGTCTTGTAAGGTAAAAATTATCAATTATTTTTCTCCGTAACGTTTACGAATAATGCATGTATATTTTTATTATATTAAGATGTGAATATGAAAATGAGAACATATATGCTAAATGTTATTGAAATAACTCGAGTTCTAGTAAAAATATACATAAAATTTTTGCTATTTTCTCTATAATTTTCTTCTTTAATAAAGAAAAAAAAATTTGCAAAGATATAGAATTGTTACATAAATAATTCGTTATAATGTTCTTGTATTTTTTGATTAATGTTCTCTTCCGCACACGAACCTACACCTTAAATCACTTGCGCGACAGGTGTTTTCGCTGCTGAAATACCTGTTCATATTTATTACTCAAATTATTCGATTTTGTTGATGATGTTTAAAATGGATGTATAAGAGGTTTTTAAAAAAATTTAAGTTACGCTAATAAAAATTAAATAATTAAGTAAATTAAATAATTAAAAGTAAAAATTAAATAATTAGTAAATAATTTATTTTTTAATAATTTTTTAAATAAAATAATTTTTTTTTAATAATAATTTTGTTATATTAACATGCACTGAGAAAAAATTTTCTTTATTTTAATGAATATATTAACTAAAATTAGATTTACTTAATTTAAATAATATTTATAATATAAAATTTTAATGTTTATAATATAAAACTTTTTAATTTGACTATATGTAATAAATTAAAGCATTAAAATTAGAAAATTATTTTTTGTTGGAATGTTTACTTACTAAATTCAGATTTAATATATTAAGATATTACAGCAATAGAAGTTGAGAAATGAATTTTTAAAATACTGAATCCGAATCTTTTAATTTAAAAAACAGTATTTTAATAAATATTTGTTTAAATTTATGTTTCCAACACATACACACACAAAAATACACAAACATGTTGAACTAATAAACTTTTCACTAAAGTCATTCATTTGCGAGCAGTATACGGCATCGCCGATGGATGCGGCGATGTTCTATTTCTCGTAAATAAAAATCATACAGAATAGAAAAAACACATTATTTTTTACTCGTGTTATAATAAAATGAAATGATACCTTGAAAATGAGCTCTCAAAATTGGCTTCAAAATGGAAGTAAATAAAGTATATTTAAATACATTCAGTTCTTTTAAACTGCATGCCGAACTTACTCACTGTCGAACTTACAACCAAAAATATAAACTGAAATAATAAGAACTAAATTAATATATTTAAATATATACGAATATTATTGGGCATTAGGGCATCCGTGACAGTATTTGACCTTTCTTGTTTGATGTATTCATCTAAGCGATCTGGATTAATTTATTTATTGTAAATGAAATATATTTTGATAGTAAAATTTTGTTTTGTTCCGTAACTTTGTGTAAAAATAATATCCAAAATTAAATTTATTAAGTTAAATTAAGTTTAAGTTTATACTTTCTGATTTTTATGTTTAAAAGTAGTAATTGGTAAAAAAAATAAAAACTATAATTTATAGTACATATTACAATATATTGTAAAAAATAATTTTTACAAGTTAAGAATAATTTATTTAACAAAAAATCATTTTCTTGAAATGAGTAAATATTATTAGAGAATCACTAATTAGCAAAAAATAAAAATTATATTTTAATAATCATTACCTGTATTGTAGAGAGAGAGAGAGAGAGAGAGAGAGAGAGAATGCTTGTTATAATTAATTATTTTCTTTATAAGGAAATTATATTCTACAAATAAATACATATAATTTATTATTTAAAAAAATATGTTGGCAGTTATATGCAAACAAACGATTTACCAAAATTTAAAAAATTTGTCTTTTTTTTTAAATATTTTTTTTTTCTCATTGTGTCATTTTTTCTATCTTTTATTTCTTTCTAAAAAAAAAGATACATGTTGCATTTTTTAAAAGAAATTTTCCTTGACCGAAAACAAAACGCGTACTAGAGACACATTCCCGACTGCGACCACGAATCTGACCGGTGTTCCGTCTCTTCTCCTATATGTAAGAAAAGTGGAAGTTGCGGGACCACGGCATATCCTGGCGATCTTGGTAATAATCTCGGCGGTCTCGTAAATTATGTGTATGAAGCATGCCGCGATATACATCCGGCGCCAGCTATCGAAAAGGGCTTGGCGCTCGCGCGCGAAAATGGCGGCTACACGGCCATAGTCGACCATGGTGGTCCGGTGGTGGTCGAGGTCGACTGTACTCCACCGCCGTCGCCGTTGCCTCGCCGCTGCCTATCATGGTGTATACTAAAAAGTGAACGTTGTATCGTGCACCGCCACCACCGCCGTCGCCACCATCATCACCACCATCACCTCCACTACCATCACCACCACCACCACCACCACCACCTTCGCAAACAAGCATGTCGCTTTCTCGGCGGGCTACGAGCGCCTGCACCCGAATGAAGGTCCATACTAACCCGCCTGAAAACATTCACCAGGTGTCTCAACGGCGAGATTGGCCTTAACCCTCACTCGGGAGGATGATGTTACGATGCAGGGAAGCGATTATTTTTTTTTTTTTTTGCACAACCGACCGCTGACCGCTTCGAACTACGATTCGTGGAATAGGGTGAGGGAAGAATGCAAGGCTATCATTGTATCCCAAACTGAATTACAGGACGGAATGGAGAATACTAGTTGTGTTCTGCATGGATCTCTTCTGATCGATAGAACTAATATGAAAATAAAAGACATGAGATATAGTTGAAAATGAGTTCAAGGACAATAGAGAGAAAGCGATGTTGTAATAAAGAAAGAATGATCCGGTTTATGGAGCAAATATTCTCATTATGTTTTAAAACGTATTTTGAAGACAAATCATCCTTCTTTTTCTAATATAACATAATATAATAATATAATAAAAGAATTTATTATTTGAGAGAGAAAGAGAGAGAAACGATTTACTTTATAAAATCTAATACACATCTTTATAATTATATAATATTTATAAATATTTTATTATACATAGTTATAAAGATGTGTAAGGCTATAAAAATATTTATAAATATTTTATTTACATATAGATATCTGTTACAATATATAATATTCTAATAATGTCTTTATAAGTTATAAATTATTAATAATTTCTTAAGAAATGAATATAATGTTCTAAGATATTTCCTTAAGAAGAGAAACCACGTTATCTTAAGAAATTTGTTAACTAATGAAATTAACCGCGAATTTTATATATATAAGGAATATATTTTTCGAACAAGCATGTAAGCGTGATAAGAAGCAACGAATTTTCATATTTGCCGCCTTTTGCACAACGAAGATGATGTTTGCGCGATCGATCGTACTCATGCGAGTTCGACCTAGTTATTAATAAGACTTTCTCTTTTATTTTAGCCATGGACTGGAGGGGGTTCGCGCTAGCATTTCTGGTGAGTAAACACAAAAAATTGTTTCTTTTACTGCGCACAAAAAAGTTCACCTTGAACGAACGAGATATTTTAATTATTCGGGCAATTTTTAATTCTTTCACTTTCTTCTATTTCGCTTTTTGCAGAATATAAAATTACAATTAAAATATATCTATTTATAAGACTGTTTTATACAATTAAAAATTTGCAATCCGCAATGGAATCTGCAAGCGGAATAGCAATTATATCGTGCAATATTAAATTATTTTTTAAGTTAAGTGTTTGACAGTTAAAAATATAAGAATTAACATTAATATTTTAATATTATCAATAACATTATTACTATTACTTTATTATTTTACACATCGGATTTTTTACAGAATAGAGACACAAGTACAACAATTATATTTTATTGACAACTACAGATGCTAGTTTTTTGTATCAAATCTTTTGTACGGAGGGCGCGTGTTTGGCATCAATTTTACTTTTTGTGAAAAGGTAATTTTGTATGGATACAATTCATCTTAAGTACAACTGCTTAAATTAGATTTGAACGTAACTGCTCTAAATTCATTTGCGTTTTGCAATTCGTGCGAGGTGAAACCGATATAACGCTTAATAAGTAATAAAAGTAGTATGTAAAATAAGAATAACAAGAATAGTATGTAAAAAAATGCACGTTCAAGACAGTACGTTTATTGTGCGATATGTATCATTAATAGTTCTATTTAAAGAAACTGATTGATAGATTATCTTTGCGCTTAACCTGACATCCTGAAGTCAAAGGACGAGGAGATAATATGATCAAGAACACGCGGCTCTTGCACTCATTATCGTTTCGGATAGGCGTGAATTAATGGCATCCGTAATATGTACATACACACACACTTTCTCCCATGACATACTCACGTGTTGCTAGATATGTGGCATATTATGTAATCCTTTGTTGGCACACGACACATCCAAGAAAGGTATCTGTGTGACTGCTGAACCGCATCGGCACAGCATCAAACAGCTGCGGATCCTTAATACCTCAAATCAATGCGTTCGTCAGCGAAAATTTGACAAACGAGCCTCTCGAGAAAGCAGTTAGACGACTTTCGAGCAATTTTCATACATAGCGACGGAATATGCGTGCGAGATTTTCTCTCTAATCACACACACGCGCAAGCGCTCGTTGCTTAATTTTTGAATTGTCAATGGAGAAGTGTTCAACTGATATTTAAGTTTCTGTTTTTTCTTATATCGGATGTTGATATTACTCTGAAAGCTCTTTAATTATATTAAAGATATATATATAAAAATAGTATTAAATATGAAAATATAGAAAACAACTATAATAGAGAAAGAGAATAAATTGCAAATGTTTTTTGGTTAATGAATATCTTTTTTTATTAATAATTTTATCTTACAAATGCGAAAGAGAAATGTCGGGAGAAAATCAGGAGAAAATTTACGATTTACAATAAGAACTACTTAAAATTTACTACTTACAATAAGACTATTTAAAACTTGTAATACGATATATCATATATTTTTAAGCAAATATTTTAATATTTCATATATTTTAAAGCAAAAATATTTTATGAGTGATTTTATATGATTGATGACATTGAAAGACGATAGATAATACAGATCAACAAATATGATAATGCAGATATTTAAATATGATTAAATATGACGATATTTTATGACGATGGTTTCGGAGGATGTTATGTCACTGTACTGACAATAGTCGTGGGATCTGAATGAGAAACTGACGGATTTAATGTCGTTAATCCATTCAAGAAGCGGTAATCCCGGTCTTATGTAACACATAATAATTGACAATTGACGCTAAACTTGGCGTTTACATGTGGCAGTAAGTCTCTACGATAAAATCTTCGTTAATACGTCCATAAAAAATAAGCGCTATAGAAATTTATATTGTTAGCGTGTATTACTTTGCACAAGATATGAAATAAAACCTTAAAGTTCAGGCCGCCACAGTTAATGCAACTCTCTAACAAGTTTCAGATCAGAAAAGTTCAGTGGGTGAGAAAAACTAGGATAAATTCCGGTTTTTAATATCTCGGAAGTATCTAATAATAAATAATTTGCCAAAACTAAATTGCAAAAAGTATAAAAATAACTAATATATGATACTAAGATATATTTATATATCTTTATGCAAAAGATATTTTTTAATTTTAATTAATTTAATTAATTTAATTAATAAATTACTGATCACTATAGGGTTTAAAGAGAAAATTAATCAATAGTAATCAATAGTAATCAATAATAATAAAATCTTATAATAATAAAATCTTTTTAATTCAAATTAATGTAATAACATACATTTAATAAAACAAAGACTTTGGCGATATAAATATTACTAAATTTTATATTAACTTTTAATAAAAATATATAGTAGTAACAATTATTATAAAAAATTTTAATAATGGAAATTCGAGCTGCCTGTAAATTAGAAATTGATATTATATGTATATCGTAAATTATATCGATAAAAAGATTTTATATTTATTTTATCGTTTTTAATAGAAAAAAATCAATTTTTATCAATTAATCGATTTTTTTCTAAAAAATACCAATTCTTATTACTGCACCGGCGTGAACTTTATCCAAAAAATTTTGAATTCTGAATTCTGTAGTCCAATGAATTTTGTAACCTTAACACAATTACATTTTTTTTATTATCTGTGTTTCTTTTAAAAAATACCCTAAAAACATGTATATTCAATGGCATGTAAATTGCTTTAATGACTACAAATATTTCTCTCTGAGAAAGCATTTTGTGAAATTGTACAACTTCCTTCTTTTTGTCGGTGAATTGTAAAGAAGAATGTGTCGGCGAGTCCGCGTGTCTAGTTTTATCGGAACACCCCGTTGTATATAAGAAGAAAAGACAATCCGTTCAGAACTGCCACGCCCACTTTTACTTATTCTTTTAAATATCGACGCGAGAGCTTGACACGTTTCACTCTGCAGCATAGAAGATTGTCAATCGTAAACATGATGTCAAATGTGCGCTTCATGATATTACGCATCAATCTATTTCTTTATTATAATAGAAACTCAATGATTAAATTCTGCAAACAACGTGACAACTTCGACATATATTATGTCATAATTTTGAACGGGTTTCCCTAAAAGCAAAAGGTTACGAATATTTCTAAATTGTATTTTCTTAAAAAAAAAGAAAAATCAGGGACTTACGGGTAATTCGTTACTGGTAATAGCTTTTTGTTGAAAGGATTCTTCAAGCAATTCGTGGTACTTTTGCTTAAAAATACCGCAAATGTAAATACGCTAACGCAAACAAACTCTTAGCAAACATTCAATATGACGGTCGGAAAGATCAAAAGAAATGTATAAGCTAACGAAGAGAGGAGAAAGTAAAAAATTCTCGTCTGACAAACACACTCTATTTCTCTCTGCGAATGCTGTACAAACGTCATCTGACAATTTAGCGTGTTGAGTAAGAGATATGACCTTACTCATCACGTAGATCCAAATTAGGTTTCGCTGACCGAGTCATCCGTTCCAATTAAAGATCAGTGAATTCGCATACGTGATCATGTATGTACATTCGATCGTGATCGATACGATCGTATTCGAAGGACTCCGCGTGGGCGCTCGTTTAAAGTTCGGAAGTCATCGCGATTAAGCCAAACGCAATCTTCTCGCCCACGCGTGGTGACAATCCTCCTGAAAGTCCTTTTCCAACCTCTCATGTCCACATTAAATACTTAAAGGCTCGTCGTAACATAATCGTTTGCAATATTAGATCGGGACGTTACGCATTAGAGATTGCGTACAAGGGTGACTAACTAACAAGAGTCGCGAAGTCTGTAGTTGCAATAGCGAAGGAGCGAGTAATGGGCGGCGATCTCAAGGAGATCGCTACCTACGTTAGATCCGCGTTGAATGAATTGTCAATCTATATTTTCCGCCGCTCCAATTACCTATTAAACTACTTGATTCAAGAGTTACGCTCTGTTGATTGCACGACATCAGTATCAACAATAACTAACATATGTTATATTAAATTTGTATGCTAATTAAATATATGATGAACCAAAAGCTACCTTCGACATCAAAATTAATTTTAGTTAATATACGTTGTACTATGTGAAAATTCTTATGTTAATTAGATGATATTCAAGGATTATCTCGGATGACATCCGTTCTAATTTTAGCTATTATACATTATATTATTAGCGAAAATTCTTCCATCAATTGAACGATTGATGTTATCGCAAGAAAATAAGYAAGTAAGAAAATCAGTAATTAATTGACGTTACTAATATCGAACATTCTGCGAGCAAGTTTTTCTCTTCGATTTATTAATGGAAGATGCGCGTTTCACGAATGGAGCGAAGCGACGTAGAAGGTCAGTCCTCGATGGATTCCATCGGATGCAGAACGTCGCGAACCTTATATGGTCCGGTCTTGCTGCTGGCGGATAACTTCGCACACTGCTGCGCTTTATCGAGGTAGTATCTCCGGTTTTGCGTTTTGCGTTTGGATTATATCCATCGTGTTTCAATCCAATTGTATTATGTATCGGGCAACACCGATCTCACGATAATCTACCTTATGGGCGCCCGTCAAATTAATAGGTCGTAGTACTTCGCAATAAAAGTCGTCCAACTACCAAGCATAGTTCCCTTGCTATCGCCTTCACTTTGATATTTTAAATATGATCGCAAATACAGTCTATGAGAGAGAGAGAAGTGCAGGAACCACGAATGTATATATACTTGAATGGCCAGTGACTCGTTAGACCACTTTCATTGCACGGACGAACAAGCGCTGGCCATGCTGACGTCAGTGTTTGCCGCAGAGACTCCTGTCGTGAAACTTTCCGTCGCGTTAATAAACGCCGAGGCGATTGTTTATCGTCACTATGCACACACAAGAAATAACTTTTATCCCAGTTACGCGAGAGATTATTCCACGATTTATGAGAAAAAGACAGACGAAGGATTTCGCAGTTGTTTCTGCAATCGTTCTCGTAGATCAACTATCACTTTCAGATATATCCGATAACTAGAGTAACCAACCGTCCCTAAATTTGCGGGACATCTTAATTTTCAGATTTCTAGGCGTCCCGAAAGATTCTTTAGTAAAAATGCCATTTATCCCGATTTATTACACAACATAAAATACAAAATATAAAATATAATAATAGATTATATTAAAATTATTCACTAGCATATATATAACGTTTGTATATATAAATGGGTATAGAAATTAAAATAAATCCCCCCATTTACCCTCCCCCCCACACACACACACACATACACTTTTAAAAAAAATCTAGCTTCTTTTGTTGAAACTGTTTAATTTTTGTAACATAATTACATATTTTTTTAATGTTGCGCGGCCAGATTTAATTCGGTCAATTATTTCTAAAATAATTATTTGATATTATATAAATTATTATATAAATTACATATATAAACTGATAAAATTTTTATATACAGGGTGATTCGTATAAAGTGACCAATTTAATTATTAAAAATTTGAAGATATAAAAAAGATATAAAAAAAAATTTATTTTAACATGTTCAGTATAAAAGGAAACCTCATATAGTAGAAACAATTATTTTATTATTGAGAACACTTCATCGTTTCAAATCAACTTAATTTTTTTAAAAGGAATTATATGATTTTTTTTACATAACATGAATATATAAAGGTAAAATTGTTAAAAAATTAAGTATATATATTAAATTATGTATGTATGTATACACATATATAGTTTACGAGATATTTTTTATTTTGTGTCAAAATGTACCGAAGTAAAGTATATGTAAAAAAGTATATGTAAAAAAAATATATAATTCCTTTTAAAGAAATTAAGTTGGCTTGAAATGATGAAATATTCTCATTCATAAAATAATTGTTTCCATTATATAATGTTCCCTTTTGTACTGAACATGTTTGTATAAATTTTTTTTTTATATGTCTTCAAGTTTCTAATAATTAAATTGATTATTTTATATAAAGTAATCATTGTATATATAAATTTTTTCTTTTTTTGCAACTGTACTTTAATATTTTTATACACAGAATAATGAGGTGAATCAGCTAGTGTAAAGAAAATACATAGTTGCTTTAAAAAATATATATATATATAATTGCTTAATGCAAATTTTTTTGAAGAGCAACTATATGTTTTTTTAAATACTAATTGATTTATTTTATTATTCTGTGCATAAAAAATATTAAAGTACAGTTGCTAAAGAATGAGTAATTTACGAGATATTTTGTATTTTATGTTAAAATGTGCCGARATAAAGTATAAATTATCTCGTAAATCATTGATTTTTTTATTGTTATTTTTTTATACTATACCTTAATACTTTTATATGCAAAACAATAAGAGGAATCCGGAGCGTCCCGTTTGCCCACGTTGCGATTGACCACAGTTACTCACAGCAGCCGGTGCCTAGAGGCTTTCTGTTTAAGCGCTGTGAATGGCTGGTGATTAATCGCAACGTGGGTAAACGAGCGCCACTCAAAGGAATATTGTAAAAGAATCATATAATTCATTTAATTCTACTAAAAAAATGAAGTTGATTTTGAAATGTACGCTTCTACCTATAAAATAGTTTCCACTATATATATGATGTTTCTTTTTATACTGAACATGTTGTATAAACTATTCTTTCATATGTTTTCAAATTTTGCTAATAATTAAATCGGTCACTTTATACGAAGTACCGCGCGCGTAGTTTTAAATTCTAATGATTATTTATATTAAAAAATAATAGAAGGCTATGTTGTGTTGATTGCTTAATATTGACCTAATAAAAATAAACATTTTAATTATCTACGCATATCTAATTTATTCAATCTATCATTTTAAAAATTAATCTGTCAAAATATATCTAATTATAAATATGTATAGTAATCAAGAACGGATGTATATAAACGTTAATATTACAAGATATTTTTATAATCTAATGTATTAATGAAAAAAATCCCGATTTTTTAGTTGTGTTCCAATTTTCTAAGATTGAAATCCTAAAATTGGCTAATCAAGAATTGATCACCTTACTGATCGTTTATTGTCGATATTTAAACTGAAAGTGACGGAAAGACAGAAGTGTGTCGAGGGGAAATTACATGGCGCGACGCGATCGTCCTTGTATTATTTACACTCACGTCCGTCATCACTCCGCTTACCGATGTTTCCATAGACTTGGGTAGATCAGTGTCCAGGAGACGCGCAATCTTTAACCGATCGATGAAAATAATTTATTGTATGCGTGTAAGTGACGATTCGCGTCACTTATTCGATTAATCCGTCGTCTCTTCGCATGTCTTTCGCGTTACAATTGCACTACGACCGAGCATTACGCATTACGCGAAATTACCTGCGATTTGACGCGCCGCGGGAATGAATCTTGAATCAGATTGATGGAAGGCAATTACAGTAACTGCGTATCTCTCGTCGCTGTTAATCTAAAAACAAATTATCGCGACGTTATACGTCTCGCCGGATAATCACGGTATAATCACGGACGATTTTACTCATGGATACACGTTAATGCGTTGCACGTCTTTTCCATTATCGGACCAGACTCGTACGTCTTTCCGCACAATGACTACATCGCACGTCTCATTTACAAACTTGTGAGGTGAGAAAGAGGGAGAGAACTTCCATATTTTACTCAAGAAATTAATCATCGTTTTACTTTATTCTTCTTACTTTATCTCTTACCTTATACTTCTTCTTCTCATTAAAATGACACTATCGTTTTTATGATTTTATTAAAAACAACAGCGACCTTGTATGTATGATCTTTTTTTTATGTTGCGGATGTCGCAAGTTATTATGTAATGCATTCGTGTAACCAAGTGATCATTAATTTTAATATTTCACGATAATATTTTAATTTTCTAAGAAAGTGCTTCTTCTCTTACGCGATTTTTTTATAAATGGTGATAATGGTTATTCGGAATGATCTGACACTTTGTGAAAAGTAAGAACCAGAACATACATATGTTCGTACAGTTTATTTTGGAATGTAAGAACATCGAAATGCAATCGACTCGGACATGACATTTTCACAAGACTTTTATATCGCACACTTTAATCGGATAATGATTGATCACCGATCCAGTGTCGATTAAATTAATAGTTGAATACATCTATCATATATATATATAACGCAATGTAAAAATGTGCAAAACGCGTTTAAAATTGCAGTTCTATAAATTATAAGAGATATCAATAAGAGGTAATCAATTTTTTCAGCGCATTTACTGTGTTTGATGAACACAAAAAACTCGTAATTGAGTCACAAATTTAATTCATTCAAAATTTTCATATTAAAAAAAATATTCATTCGTATATTTATTCGAAACTGTAGGTTTCCAAAAATATTTATTTATAAATACTTTATGAATAATCATATTCATTCATAAGCAAAATGTAAGTAAAAACTTTAATAAGTAATCGTTACCCTTTAATCATAATCACATTATTTAATATATTTTTCAAAAGCATCAGCAATAGTTTTCATTTTCTCTTTGGTACAATCACATTTCTCAAGCTTAACCAAGAAGGCAAAATATTTTATGGACTGTATCAACAATTGAGTGATAATATCAGTCCAGAGAACGAAAAGAAAGACTAAATTTAAGATGTTTTTGTGCATAAAAAATGAATTATAAGTATATATTGTATATAGTTTGAAGAGTACAAAAATATAAAAAAAAAAGTTTTTTTTTACAAAATGGTGGCGCTGGAGACTGGTAGCCAAAAACGTATTCTGTGATAGGCGCTCCATGGCAAGACAAATAACTACCGCAAGTTTGTATCTGGGACAAAAATCCAAATCATTTCAGAATTTACATGACAATAGCTAGAGAAGTAACGGTTTGTCAAAACATTGATTTTCTGAGAAATGGCAAGCATTTAAAAAAATATATTTGCATTTGAAGAAAAAATTTTTTAAAAATTTTAAAACACGGCCAACATACGGTCAAAGCTAGGTGCCAGTGCTCAATAATAATTCTATTTTTATTTAAATTAAACTATAAGTACATTCAAACGCGCCGAACACAGCCGGTCATATAACGCAGTTCTAAACTAGAATAGAAATAAAGTCACAAATAAATTTGATCGTCAAATTATAAATATATTCAAATCGAAAAAGTATTTATTCATTTCTCATAAATACAAAAAAAATTGTATTCATAATTGTATTAATATTCATTTATTTATTCGATTATTGGATATATTTATTGGACACGCTACACGCATTAAAACGGAAAATATCGGTGTAGTACAATAAATTCTCGTTTGCGGTTCACGGAATTGCATTTCTTCTCTAATCGTTGCAATTACTGACATAACGTTCATTTCACGACGCGACAGTTAATGGGAACATTATAACATTATTCTTAAAATAGATAATGATATCATGAAGTGTTGTTCAGAAAGTTTACAGATGGGAATCAAATTAAATTCGAATCGGGATAAATCATCGCTCGTTGTTGCGGATATATCGGTTTGATCGCAATCGTATTATGTGTATTACTTTAATCAACGTGTACATTCATCTCGAAGTATTTCACAGTTCTCGAGAGTCGGATATTTCTTTTTCTTTTCTCGAGCCAGCGTTGCGACTATTTCATCATTGACTTCACCGCAAATGCCGATGATATCACACTGCCAATTGTGGCAACTTGTTCCGTCACTGGGAATAGCCTCTTGATAAATAAGAATCGTCTAACTGGTAAAAGTGACGGCGACACTGCTCTCTTTTTCCACGCTTCTCCCGATGTTTACCTAATATCGGTTATCTAGAAAATTTTACGTAACTTTTTTTACAATTCCTTCCTCGTTTTTAAATTCCCTTTCTGTGTCTCTTTCATCAATTAACGTCATTTCATATTCATGTCACAAATCTTGTCGATCGGACCTTAAGATTTTTTTATCTTTGGATGTCTATAATAGAAGGATGTTTTCAGGAATTTTTTTTGAAAAATTTGACGGATTTTTTTGAAAAATGTGATGGATTTTAAGATTTATTGTACATTAAATTGTATATTAAACTATGCTCAGCAAAAACTTTGTATATGTTCATTTCAAAATTATTAATGCTCAACGAGGCCTTTTAAAAAATGCGGTGTGTATTCAATGCGGTGTGCATGCAATTTCAGTTCTGGATGATTTGTAAAGCAGACATTTTAAGAAATTTTTATTTATGAATAAATGAAGAAAGGCATGAATTTCAGATTTGAAATACCAAAAATTAGTATATTTTTGCTTTATTAAAAATTGATTTTTATACAAAAAAAAACAATATTAACGATTTTAAATTGATGTTATTTTGTTATTTTATTTTCTCTCCCGAGATTCTAAATTAATTCAATACTGTTGGCGCCTAAAGACTCTTTGAAAATTTGCTTTCAATATACTGTTAACGCCTCACTAAAGACTCACTTCACAAATAAAGCTTAATGTTACTGTTATTTTTAGTATGTGTACTAACAATTCAATACAAAATACGAATAAATAAATAATTGTTTAATTGAGTTAATGTAGTACGATTCAATGTTTTGACGATTTCAATAGGGGAGAGTGAGATGGTGGCGATCACTTAAGAAAATTTATTAATATTTTAAAAGAAATATTTATTAATATATTTATTAATATTTGAAATTGATTTTTTTCTCAAATTAGTTACAGAGACATATAGTACAAGATTATAGCTTTAAAGAAAACCATTAAAACAAGTAAAAAACTTATTAAATTTTTATTTATCAATATAAAAAGAGTAGCAGTTTTGATCGGTGTAACCTACTTTGTGAGGTCAAGGCGATCAGGTTACAAGTGATAATCGCGGTAAGATCATAACGATTACGTCTATTTTGATTGGACATTTCAATTGCAGATCATGACAATCATTTTCAATAAATCAATCATGTGAAAAAATTCGTTTATTAAACTCTTTTTTAATTAGATAACATTTTCAACATCATGTATTGTTTGAACAATAAAAAACAAGTTTAAGTATTTTTTTGCCAATACACTTTTGAAAACATAAATTACAGACTAATTCATAGCATTTTTAAATTATATTGTTCATAGCATATTTAAACTATATGCAGCCTGCACACACCCGAGCATCGCGTTCCGCATTTCATGATTTTTATGGCTCCGATCGTTCGCGTAGTGAAAAAAGTTTCAGAAAATAAAAAAAATGTAGATAATCATATTCGATTTTTTTAAAATGAAAAATTTAAAGAATCAGATTACATTAATAATCATAAAATACAGTGTACATGCATTTAAGTGTGCTAAAAACCTTATTATAATGTCATTACTTCTTATAAGAATTATCATTGAAAATTTTCATCGAATGTATGTTTTTTGTTATTATTTATATATGTCTAATAATATATTATTTTAGATAAATTTTATATCAAGTAAAACATTAGATAAAAAGAAATATATATTATTCTTTAGAGTTCTTGTAATTAAGGTGATTAGTCCGATCCGCTGAGCTTTATGACCCCGTTCTCCCCTATATCTTCTGAAAAATCATGCTGAAAAATTTTGTTATTTGCAGATCGCGGTTAAACTCTTACCGTATGTCGCGCGTAATATGTATCAGAGTCTGCAGTCGCAAAAGGGTTAAAATTCAATATATTTACAACCTATAAAGTCTACATGAAAAGAATGATGAGATTTTGTTGAGAATCTAAAATTTTGTTGGATATTGAAATTTACTTGATATCTGAAATTTGTAGAATCATCAAAATAATTTCGTTGGAACTTTAAAAATAATGCACAATACAACAAAATTTGATATTCTAACAATTAGTTTGAACGTTCTACATAATTATTTTGACAGTTTAATAAAATTACTTTTCTGATCTGTATCCAGTTAAAATTTTAGATCTTTCAGCAAAACCGTTCCTTCTGTGTATGAAAATGTGTCTGTCGCATAGGTTTTTAAAAAAAGTTTGCTTCTTTATTTGACTTTCAAAGATAAAAAGTCCTTTAAGAGCGGTCTTGAAGGAACTTTCTGAAACTTGAGTTCTTACCTAAGCATTAGATATTTCAAGTACTTACGCCACGCGTGTTACAGTCGTATTACAATATCATGTGAATTGCGCTATTCTAATTGCATTCGTGCGATACGCTCACCACCAACAGCTAACACAGGGCGATAGTGCGGTTAAGTCAACTCTAACAATCCTATCTTATTAAGCGAGAAGATCTAAAACATCGCCTTTCCCTTATTTTCAGATCACAATAACGAGGCACAGCGATAGCAGCACATACGCAGCCCAGATACCTCAACAGCCGCCGACATGTGAGTATACACACTGCAAGGCTTACTTTCTAATTGTCTTGACGACGGGCGATAACTAATTAGGACGAATCAATTAGACGTTGATCTCGCGTATGCGGAAACGGAAAGAATTGGCGATACATCTTCCGCGCCACTGTTCCATCTTTATCTTTTCTTTTCTCGCTCGATTCCAAATATATCACGTAGCAAATTTTCTCCCGCAGAAAAATCGCACGCCTGCAGTTCCCCCTTGTAAAGTCAAATTGCCGGATAATCAGATAAAAGTGGACGCTTTCCACACGATGCGCACTTTCTAATGACGGCACAATACACCTGATGACAATGATTCGAGATGGGAAGCTTGTGGTAACGAAGTATAACGATTTGGAAATAAACGTAATTATTAGAAAGTAATCGACTTCTCATACGTATACTTTCTTGAGTTAACGCTCGACGAAGAGGCTTAATTAATTATCCGGATTAATTGCTTTACGTGCCTCAATCAATCGCGCATTCGGATACATGTACAAAAATCATCTAGACATTTTATCTGTCCTTGATATATTTAATCACGTAATTCAAATATTGATTTCTGATCAATGTTGAAATTAACATCAAAAAGCACACTTGGGATATGTGAGAAATACGAAAATTTTTCGACAATCTTGAGATAATGTAACCATTAAATAAATTTTTTTATTAAAATTAACTAAATTTAATGAGCAATATCAACGATAATTAATGGGCGAAGAGAATTATTCAAATACTTTTCAAAGATCATTAATAGCTGATAAGAAAGAAAAGAAATATTTTTTTATCCACTTCGCAATCGGAATCGCCAGCCGGATTTTTCTTATGTCAGCGAGATCGGGAAGAGCAATTAATCGAGCCAACGGGCGGGTAATTTTAACGAAAGGGAAAAGCATTCAGAAGAGTCTTTCCAGACGGGACGACCTTCCTTGAAAGACATTGCTTTTGCTAGAAGGTGAACGCAGCCGTGCGACCTAGATTCTCATGTGGAAAGGAGCGGAGCCGCGAGCATACATGTGAGATGAACGGAGAAAGAGTAATACGAGATATAAACGATATGAAATGAGATGACGATTATAACCAGGACAGACGACGAGCGTGCACACCATATCCGCCGCGACATCGATGTGAATTGAAAGTCCCCGCCATACACTTGGCGGCGAACACTTTCAGCCTTTTACTTTATGCAGCCGAGCGAAGTCGAATTTCACCTATCGTATCAGCGGAAATGTTGCTGTTCATGCACGTATGAACGACTTGCTCGAAATCGCAAATCGCAAAACCTGTCTCGCCTTGGTCCTGTGCGAATCCGCTATGGATCATCGTAAATCACGCCATTTCGATTATTATAGATTTCCTCAAATAAAAATTTGGACACCATTCGCGATTTTCAAACTAATTGGTGCACTTTCAAAAATATTCAAATCAGTATTTAATATCTATTTATTAAAAATGCAATTTATTAACATTAGATCAAGGAGGTAAACATAACTTGTCATTTCTTATAATCATTACTCATTACTCATTTGACTTTTATTGAAAGTCACAAAATGACTTTCAATAAAAGTTACAAAAAATTTTAGAAAATAAATTGTACTGAAAATGAGTAATGATTACAAGAAATGACAAAACAATTCATTTTGACCCTCTTGGTAGATCTAGTGTTAAAAAAAATTCAATTCGATAGTTTTTATATATACAAATGCATATTATTATTACTATAATAAATAAATTCGTAAAAAAATAATATATTAAAATATATATTTCTTCGTAATTAATTTGACGGATTAATCAACAATTATTATAAGCCAAGATTTGAAATTGCTATCCAAGATTTATAATGAGTAGATAATAGACTAAAATTTTGGGTATTGGCTTGATGTATATTAGCATTCACGCCTATTGCTTTCTTTTTTTCTATCTTTATTAAGAAAAAGATTACGCATCAAGCTAATGTATTACAAATCTGAGACACTGGTCTGAGCGATATCCAAACTCTTATTTGAGGAACTCTAGGTCGTTGATACGCATTGGAAAAGTTGCGAGTAAAAATGAGAATATTTTCTTATTATTGATAGATTTTTTGTTAGATAATTGAAGTAACTCGGTCAAGAATATTTTCATAAAATATTGTAATAAATGTTTAAAATAAATTTACACATTAAGTTGCATTTTTTAGAACAAATCGATAGTTGAATAGATTGTAAACGTAATTTTTCAAATACATCTAAATGCTTCTAAATGAAGTAACGATTAATGAACAAGGCGAACCCACTATTTGCCTCATGACAATCAATCGAAACTCTTTGAAGCCCGCGGGCGGTTTCGGTTTCTTATTTTATCGTTTCCATCAAGTTACCTCGTCACGAGATAAAAGAAAATGAAATTATTCCGTTCTGCTTTGATAAGAAACTAGACACATGACACGTGTCATCTACATCATATTGTTACTTTCCTTTGTTCTTTTTACAACAAATGATTTGGCGTCTATTCTTGAACACGTTTATGCGTGGGTTTATGTGGCTGATGATCTTAAGTTATCTCTCCAAGCTAATTTACTTTCTAACTGCTTCATGATCCAACTTGGCTTGTTGAACTGTTAAACAGGATTTTTAAACAAGCTTTCATTGAATATGCTTTCCAAATGCTGCAAATAATTATGAAATTCTTACATAATTATATATCAAATTTCATATCATGTTTATGTATATGTATATACATATTGCCTGCGTAAGAAGACAAAAACGAAGAATATTACACTGAATACGTCAGTCGTTTGGCCGTTTAACGAAGAAACACGTACACTTTTTTTGCTCTTCTGCATAAAAAATAAAACTTTTAGGTTGTTTTCTTTGATCTATATGATAATTAAAATGATTAATAACAGAAATCAGATTTTTTTTGTATGAGTTTTCAGTGTATTTTTAAACTTCAGTTTTCAAGTTGCTATTTTATTTACGGTTTTTTAGTTGTAAAAAAATATTTCAGTCAATATCGGTATAGAATTAATTGGGTTCAAATTTCTTTTTTTGTAATTTTTTAAGAGCTTAATTTTATTTTACATTACATGTTAACAATTAAAAATATTTATGTTTAATTTTTTTACTATAAAGCGTTAAATTTCTAATTTTATTTTTATTAATTAAAACATTTAGAGAGAAAATATATTCAAGTACAAATTATTATAAATTAAAACTTTAATAAGATTTAATTAATATATCTTTTGTTAATTCTTTTGTTATTTTAATAATATGTAACCTTATTACACAATTATCTTCACAACTTATGTCTCGATTGCCTAACATGCCACATAGGTAAGGTATTGAATCACTCTGACTTTTTGTATTTAACATAAATGTTTTCTTATTTATGAAATATATTAAAGATCTATAAATGCTTTATTGAGATAGATAAATGTTTTGAAAACACAATTCTCATTAGTCTATTATAATAGAAGATTTATAATTGTTTAAATAAAATGTGGTTCTAACTACTAGGCCCGCTCTATCCTACGATTACCTTACATGTACGAGGATCATTTGAAGAATACAACTTTAGGTTTCAAATTATTTTTATTTTTTAATACGGTCTATCTTAATTTTTAATACACTTCGATATTGCAGTGCTTTTATGTCATAAAAATCCGTTTTTTGAAATTTCTCAAAATAGCTGTTTTATTACAACTTTGCGGTTAGGTTGCGAAGTTTTCAATCGATCCAAATGAATATTTCTAAATACGCGTACATTGCATACGTAAACACGCCTACATAGGTACATATACAGTTAGTTTCTTTTATTACAAATTTAGTTACAAATCTTGGAGTTATCCTTAATTTCAATACTTTAATAATATTATTTAATAATTTAATGAGAATTTTAGACTTAATTCATTTTGATTCCAATTTTAAAAACCTAGATTTTAATATTTTATATAATTTACTTGTATGTTTTACATTTTATGTTGTACATTTTGGATACATTATATAGCATTATTATCTTATCTAAGCATTTGTACATTGGAAAGCATAAATTAAGCGTACAGCATTGTTGTACTTTGCATCGCATAGAATAGATCTGAGCGTAAATTGGCTCATTAAATCATCTTAAGTTACAGACTGTTAAAACTCGCAGACTCATTCTTTTTAAATTCATTAATGGCTGCATTTATTGTTCATGCGTTCTTCAAATGATTAATTTCAATGTATGCTTTAGTACCTTCGTGAGGTATTCTTCTGTTCTTAACAATTTAGAATCAATTTGTTTCATATGGATTGTATTATTTATATTATTGTAGTAGAATGGATTGTAGTAAAAATTAAATACTTATTAAAGTGTATTAAATGTTGATATCGAATTTTTTTACAATTTTTTATATAAACATTTAAACATTATTTTATATCTTTTTTAGTTTTCTTGCAGTAACTTTTTCTTCACTTCTCGTAGTGATTATTTATTTAATTCGTTTAAATACTTGTACTGATATTGTTTTTTTATCATTATACGTATATCTGATATATGTATATCTGATATTTACAGTTATTTTATATCTTTTTTCGTCAAGAAGTTAATCTAACTAATAAATAAATGAATAAATATTTTAACTGATTTGTCTACATATTTTTATTATTATATATTGTCTATAAATATATTTTTATTACACACTATACGTACTTTCAATATTTCTTTTATCATTTTATTTCATAAAGTTGCATGTATAATACATTAAATCTAGCTCAACGTGATATTCCAAATTTATATTTCGTACTTTGCGATAACAGTCTAACTTTTTTATTGCTCTAGAGAGATTTGCATTCCGATTATTGCGTTGTAAGGCATTATCACTGTCGGAATCGAGTAGAGCATTGTTTACTGCCTCTCAAACTGTTGTTTCTGTACTCTCGAGGAGAAACCGCGCCTTCAAAGAAAGTGTTTTTTTCGCTCCTACTTCGCGCATGCGAACGTTCGTTCGCTCTCGCGGAGGACGAAGCTATTATTCTCACATGCATTACAATACCTGCAATACCACGCTTCCATATATGCAGCTTGGTTGTGCCGATCATCACGCTAAACATTTAATCATAGCGCTCTGTTCTTGTTATTTTCCTTTGTTTCTCTTATTAAATGTAAATGTTTATTACTATATATTAATTACTATATTATTAAATAAATATAAATCATAAGAAACTTGTGTATTAAATAGCAGATTATTCCACTGATTCAGTTGACCGACGCGTATTAAAAACTCATTAAAAACGAATTCTCAGAGAAATCATTGTTTTCCGCTAGAAAAAAATCGTGATCTAAATTACGCTGTTTAATGCGCTCTCTTATTCCAGAAATGTTCTGAAATCACGGAATAGAAAATATTTTATAGAAAGTGAACGATTAGCGTAAATACACTGTTAAAAGCAGACAAATTTCTCTAACGAATGTACGTATACACAATAAAAAAACATTTTGCATTTATGTTAAAATCGGTCCTTATTAAAATTTTTGTGTTGAATTTTTCATATTTGGTATTAATTTAACGTAATATGATTGTGTTATTTGTGTAAAATTAATATTTTGTGTAAAATTAATATTCAACATTTCTTAGTGTTTAAATAACGCAAGTTTGTGAGTAAGAACAAATAACATAATGTAGTTTTAAAATGTAAGTTCTAAGATAAATGAATATATATAAAACATACATGTTAATTTAACACATTATGAATATTAATTTTACTGAAAAAATATGCTTTCACAATTCGCTTTGAAATTTGTCAAAATCTTACATTTTTGTATTAATTTTCACATATACAATATTTATACTGCTTTCTAATATATAGGGTGTCCCTCAAAGTTAAATAAAAATTGCAGGCTGCTATAATACCACAGGAACTGTGAGCCATAATCTCGCCAAGAGATGCTAAGGGCTGTATCTCCACGTGATGCATCCTGAGTAGCCCTAGCTAAAGCAGCCCACAATTTTAGTTATATTGTAAAACTCATATACTAACCATCCCTTCTTTTAATTTTGACAAAAAATTCTAAATACAGCAATTTCAAATTTCAACATTAAAATGATAAATGGCGATTTGAAGACAACACACATATGTTCCGGACATATGTTTATATCGACCTTTTATTTTAATTCTTGGTCTCCTCCTGAGCGATTGACCTCGATTTACAGGACATTCTGTATTTATTTTGTGTTAAATAACTTGTGTAATACAGAAATTTTTTTTTTTAGTGAATTATTTGGGACACGTGAAATGTGTTAAATTTAACATAAATTTTCCAACTATGTAAGTAACACTCACAGATCGCTTAATTTCTGTGAATACGGATTGATAATGAGAAGATGCGGTTGCGCGATGCGACGTGAGAAAAATCCAGGTCATGCGAATAGGATTGTCCGCGTTTAACGTGTTCTACGCATTTGAATACATCTTCTTACGTCCTTGAACAATTTTTTACATTGTCATCGTGTTATGAGAATAAAGTTGTCGCATTAGTGCGCGATAATTAAAGACTGCGGGTATTATCGCGACAGCATATTATAAAAGGGAAAACATAATTATAAAAGGGATTATCAAGAAAAAAATCTCTAATTAAGACTATTTCTGTCGATCGGTGTTATATTATTTTGCATGCTTCTTCAGGAGATGTTTTATACGTTTATTGGACCTGACAACTTGAGAGTTAAATTATTTTATTTTATTTTAATTCTAAGAAATTCAGTCAGTTGAATCGGTTAATAATTGCCTGCACGAAACATATGTTCGTTGAGATTTTTGCATAAAGGACGCTCGCGCAAAAATACGTGAGCTGTCTAATGAACAATCGATATTTTTCATGATTAAAGCGACGATTAATGATAATTTGTCTTGTACGAGAATGAAATTTCTATTTGTGGAGAGAGAGGAAGACGGCGGAAAATTATTTGCGGATCAGCTTCGTCAATATCCTGTCGTCATTTATCATAAATTATCTCCATCATTCGATCTTGCCGCTGCGTCGGATTAGTTATTCGCTTAACTTTATGTACCATTAATACGATGTACAGACTGCTAATGTACTTCACATTTTACCATTGATTCGACGTCATTATCTTTTAATTTGATTTCATCATTACGGCGCACTTATGTCACGACTAGATCAATCCAACACCTCGATAGATTAGACATAATGACTCGGTGCTTTTTTAGAGATTACAGCCTTCCGTTCTATTTTTTGTCTGCGTCTTTTAGCCGAGATAACAAATTGATTAAGCAACTTTCGATCTATACTTCTTTTTCATACTAACACGTCAAAAATGCCGATGTTACGTAAGATTGATAGTCAAATTCTATTCTTTGACATACGCATCTTCGAACAATTTAAGCAATAATTAAATCAACGAATATACAAATAATTATGTGATTACTAAACTATGCTGAAATTAGAATTGCTGTGTATAATTTCTTTGTTCATTTATTAGAGCTTTTTCTTCAGGTTAGAGAGAGATATATGATACTCGCAATTACGCTGTTCGCTTTCGAGTTCGTTAAGGAGAGATTCTGATGTAGAAAGTGATTTTTGAGATAAATTTCATTTTCTAAAAGAGAGTATTGAACTATTAAAGAGAATTATTGAAATTTTTCTTGATCCTTTTCTTAATAAAAAATTATAAGTTTTAAACATGACTTGATTCTAGTGCAAACGAGCGGCATTTATATAAATAAAAAATGTTGTTGGTTCGTTTGTTTCAAATGGAATAAAAGTTTTTCAATCATTTGCTATCATTTTTAAGGGTTTGCGTAGCTACAAGAAAATATTGAACTTAGAGACTTTCGAAAATATAGTTTAAACAAGAATAAATATGCATTCAAAATCTTATATTTCTATATATATTCAATAACTTCCTTTAAAAAAAAAAATCATTAAATTTATTTAAAAAATTGCTTTCTAGATCAGAAGCTTTCCTTAATTCGAATGTGGTTATAAACTTAACTAATTACTTGACTTTGTCAACCTTAATAAGTTCCTTTCCGTAATACAGTGATTTATGAATATACTCAAACGTACACATTTGCGTTTTGCTTATGTTCGTATACTCATAAATCGGCAATTATCGATGACCCGGCGTGTAGCGTTACGTAGGATCGTAAATAAAATAAGAGTAAAAGATTATAAATGATCTTACCTAATAACGATTACAGAATCGTTAAACGGTCAACTGGTGCGCGCGGACAGTTGCTTTTTCCGGTGTCCCGTTATCTGCGAATTTTTTCCGATCAATTTTTATATGTGAAAATCAACATCTGCATGTAATTACGATAATCCGTAAGTTAGTTAACGATCGTGGCTCGTTATTCGTCTAATTAAATACTTCCTCGATCAAGATTGAAGTTGTAAGAAGTCTTCTTCCGCTTTAAAAAAAGATTTATTCTTTTTCAAGATATAAATTTTTCTTTATATATTTTTTACATTTTATCTTTTATATTTTCTTTTATATATTCTTTTATATCTTTTATCATTTTAAATATTTTATATATCTTTTATTATTTTAAGTGTGTGTGTGTGTGTGCGCGCGCGCGCGCGCGCGCGCGCGTGTGTGTGTGTGTGTGTGTGTGTGTATGTGTGTGAACGGAACTTGTCAAAATTTTTTAAATATAACATAAGTTTCGATTAAATTATTTAAATTTGACTCAAATAGATATACTATACTGCGATACTAATTGGGAAATCTATTTTTGTTTCCATTTAAGAGTTTTCTGTTTAGACTCGAAACAGAAATTCGAATGCAGAAATTCGCGTTTTTTTTTACAGGTAAAATCAATATATTTTTATGAAAATGTCGCATTTTGTATTAAGTATAGAATTTAATAAAATAAACAAATGAAAGTTATGTGTATAAATGCTTTATTATTTAAATAATACTAATTATTAATTATTACTAATTATTAATTATTAAAAAACATTTATTTATTATTAGTTTATTTGATTAAAAATTATCGAAAAATGTAAATATATGTTTTTAATATAAAAAATTAGTACCTGATTTTTTCAAATAATTATTTTATTAATAATTATTTTATTAGAAATAATAGTTTTAACTATTTTTATTAATATTATAAAAATAAATGTTTTTTGCTTTAATTTAAACGTAACATAATGCATTTTGATTTTAATTTACGATTAAAATTTTTGCATTTGATGATAATTCGAGTATTTCATATATTTGTTGCAAAAATTTGTTGAATTTTTATTTATATTTTGCATTTTTTAGCTCAAAACTGTTTATGTTTATTTATTCGAAATTATTCTCTTTATAAATTATTTAATTTATTTAATTTGAAAAATTAAACCTTGTAATATTATAATTCTACATTATTTATTACTGATGACAAAATAAAAACCAGAAAGAATTATAATAGAAAAATATTAGGAAAAGCAAATCTGTTTGGATTTTTACATTATACTTCTGATTTTTGTACATTTT
This sequence comes from Cephalotes varians, assembly GCA_037157785.1. Lineage (NCBI taxonomy): Eukaryota > Metazoa > Arthropoda > Insecta > Hymenoptera > Formicidae > Cephalotes > Cephalotes varians. The sequence goes on from JANQDE010000133.1 coordinate 189,827, forward strand.
CTCACCATGATTTTTTGAGAAATCGGACTTCTAATTAGGACTTAGAAAATTCTATGTGGGAATGAGTATTATCTCCTTTATCATCGATGATAATATAGTGATAATATTGTGTTTCCACTTCCACAGTTTATGTGCCATTCGCTTTGTCTTTTCCGTTACGATCGTATACTATCATTCGTGATATATAAATCGCGGGTAATCCAGGTGGAGGCCAATGAATCGATTGTGAAGCTGAGTCTGACCGATTATGTATTTGATCGAGGGGGAAATTCGCAGACATCGATTTGCCGCATTTCTCCCTAGAAGTTCCGAGGTGTCGTCAAACGGCCGTCGGAATTAAGAACGCTATCATGCTATTTAACTGGGATCTTTGTTCGAGGAAGAGATACGTACGTCGAAGGGTTCGCGACGTTCACAATGAGGGACGGATGGGAAAAGACGGCGAGTTCAACGCGCGCAAAAGAATCATGCGATCGAGCTGCGCAGGGGAGATATACCGTTCCGTTTACTTCAGAACACCTAAACCGATAACGGTATACCTTATGTGGAATCCACGACAATTCATCCGTGCCACACGTTCGCCTGGCCAGATGCCGTTTGCGTAAGAATCATTTTGGACGAGCGGAGCCGTTAGAACAGCGTAAAACATTATCGTATCGGACAACACTATAATCGACACTATGATCTCTATTTTCTATAAATCCTTCGATGTTCTAACTATACATTACTTCGTGCAGCGTGTACAATTTTCTCCCTGAAAATTATTATATTTAATACTTTATTGATATTAATTTTTATTAACCTATTATATTACTCTTCATTTTTTATTAAGTGCAAATGTATCAAATCATAATTTTATAGTATTGGTCTGATTGATCGTCTGCAAGATTTTTCAGAAACGACTTAACTTTTTCAAACTTTATTTACGCCAAAAGATACCCAAGGATTTTAGCTTTACCAAAGCAAAATATTTTTTATAAGTCAAATCAGATCATAAGGAAGTGAGATCCATGAGGAGATCAAAGATCAAGGTCAATAAAATTTTCATATAGTAATATAATATAGAACAATTGTTTTGTGCTGCATTACTTCCTTACATCCGTTGCAATGGGTTTATTTACATTTTCTTTACTGTATTTTATTGATTTCGCACAGAGCGCCAAATTTATCTATTATTAATATATAACAATTCATCAATCATGTTTTACTATATTTTATTCTTTATTATTAAAAAAAGTAATAAAATACAAATACATAATTGAAATAAATTGAGGATACGATCTCATTGAAAACGATTACTGCGTACTGGGTAGAATACTTAATTGGTGCGCGCACGTATCTGTCGATTAAAATATGTAAGATAATAGATCCACGACATAAATTCCTTTCGTAAGAGATGGGCAACGGATTCTCATGAATCGCGCATAGGCATGCGAGAGATCAATCCTAAGATCAATCGTTGGCTTCTTTCTCATGATTCCTCGCGATTTTGCCGCAACCAGAAACAGACGCGACTGCAGAATTATTAATTATTGAGCGAGCATTACGTCGACACGGTAAATCGGCCAGAGCGAAGAGTTTAACATTGAGCAGGCGATTGCGACAAGAGTGGCTATGCGAGGTCCCTTGTGACGAATGGAGTCGACGGAAATATCATTGCACGCAGGAATCTCCGCTACGCATCGTCGATCTCGGATAGTAAATCGAAGTAATTGCATACGGCAAATGATTCCGGCGCGAAGCACGGCGTGCAATTAATACGCGTCGTGCGATGTACTTTGATGTTTATACTTCGTGATGTTTATCATTGATTGAAGTTTTAGACGCAAATAAGCAACTTTCTCAGATATACTTAGAAAATTTATAGCTGTAATGCATCAAAAATTATCAGATTAAAATAGAAATTCGAGATGCCATACAGATGATTTTATTAGAATTTGAATATTTATTTATTTGAATAGTTTATATTATTTAGTTATTACACACACACACACACACACACACACACACACACACACACAAAATAAACATAAATAAAATAGATTGATGAAAAAAAATGTATAAATGAAAAACGGATAAAATATCTTTTTAATTTTCGATATATTAAAAACGAAAAAATCCTTAGCTAGTTCCTTCAGCATATTTTGAGTATCACGCGTTAAAACACGTTTATATCCCAGATTTATTCGAGAGAAACGGCCTTCTGAAAATAAAAAGCAACGTAATTCGAATAATGGGTATTTGTCATTACGAAGGCCGTCACCGATTCGCGTGATAGGACGCGGATATACGTAACCAGGTAATTGTACAAATCGATCGTTGTGTTTTTTTCATGGACTTAGTATACAGTATTCTCGCGCAACAGTAATTAACTTTTTCACTGTTCAATTGTTTTTTATAAGTGAAACCCTATGTTTTCAGTCAAAATTATAAAATTCTTAGTAAAGATTTTGTTTCGCGGAAATCGATATGCTATACTATGCTTATTGTCGATTTACTTTTTTCGAAAGTTTTGTCTTAAAATTGCAAATTATTGTTTAATAAAAAAAGCTATTACTGGCTGTTATAATGGCTAAAAGAAAACATGCTATGAAGAACTTGTACAAATTTTAAATTATTATGAGAGCAGTGATGAATAAAATTTTTCTGGTGATGATGAAGATATTTATATAATAGTAAGACAAAGCTTCATTCTCTGACGATAAAAAAGTTATTTTTGTTTAATATGTAATTTTAAACTGAAGTTTCATTTTTTCTTCTGTGTGAAAAATAGACTTATAATTATTGAAATAAATATTTGTTTCGTAATGTAAAATGTTTCTTGAACAAACTATACAAAACCTAGTACTATAAATCCTAAAGGAGATATGTAAAGGAGATATGATGCATGAACGTTTCAAAAATAAAACTCATGTATCATGATACATGATACACTTGATAACATGATCGACACTTGATGTTACATCAGTGTATCATATATACAAGGAATAATGGAAGGGTTAAGCATCCGGAAAATGATAATCGATAATCTATCGCTTTATTCCACGATCGCCTTCCGCAATCCATCATATTTAAGCTACACTCGCTATTGTGAACGACAACCAAGGCAGAGATTCTCCTCTTCATGTAAAGATGACGCCGGGGCATCAAGGTTGTCAAACCGCTACTGTTGAAGAACCTTCGCAAGACGGAAACGTCGGTGGGGCGTCCGTCGATTTATTATTATTTAAAATAAGCGACCCGACGTGGTTGGAAGCGTAACGAATGATAGGGCGTACAGCGACTGTGAAATCGCCGTTGAAGGCGGATATAAAAGCACCTTCAGAGTCCGCGACGAGTACGAAGATGCACCGAAGCGAGTCGATCGCGTCAAGGCTACGGGAATCGTCCGAGTTGGAAAAAGAAAAAAAATTTTTTTTTTCTTCAATTCCTCGCGATGCTACACAAATATGCGGTCATACACGGCTATCATATTGAATTGATAATGAATGATTTAGTGACATGAGTTGATACAAATTGATTTTTATTGTTTCTACTTTCCATTTAATTTAAGTATGTCGGTATCACTTAAATCACTGACTTTAAGTCTGTTTCAGCAGTGAGATAAAAGAAAGGAAAAAATAGATTTAAACAAAATTCTATTTTTCTAATTTCTCTAAATTAGATACAAATATTTCTTTCACTATAAATGTTATAAATATTATTATAGATATTATAAATATGTTATTCAAATATATTTTGTATACATATATATTCATCAATATGTTATACAATTTAAAATCGTAAACCAATTTGCTTTTAAATAATAGATTATATACTTTTATTGCGAAAATAAATTTATTTTATATATTTTTAAATTATTCGGAACATCATACTGTGCGCGACTTCTACATATGATAAATATTTTCCATTTATTATATTGAAGTTAATTAGCTTTAATTGAGTTAATGAAAGTCAACTCAAGTATCATTAAAAGTTATAAATATAAAACACTTATAATATACATTGCTAGCCATTAAATTGAGACATGTTTCTTGATGCAATTTTAATCACTTTAATATATTACACAAATATCACTTTGTCATATATTTATATGACAAAGTGATATTTATATCTCAGATTATTTATGATACGTGGGATATACGTTTAAAAATACAATTCCGCATTTTTATTAAAAGTGCAGTTTATTTTAATATTCTATCATGATAATATTTTATCTTTATTTATCCTACAAGTTTCGATTCAATATGATGCATCTTTTTTCTATTATTGAAATTTTAATGATCAGCAATAAAAATGTAAAACTAGTTATTTGAATATATTTCATTATTAATGTGTGTTTATTTCTAACAGTTGTACGATAGCATGTTAATTTTCGCTATGTGAAAGAAATCAATATGGTCAAAGACGAAGATTTTTTTTTTCATTCACGAGAGGTAGCCTCTCTGTATAACTTTGGCTATTAATTCTTTTACGAACGCAATATCCGTGCTTCGAAGAATTAAATGGCGGATGGGGCCGCCGGTGAGAGGTGCGAAAAAATCATGAAGAGATAATGAAAGAGCCAGCCAGGGTCGCGGCGCAATGTGATGCGACGCGTTGATTCGCGGATAAACTGCATCGCGAGAATCAAGCGGACAATCTGTGCTTTTGTCGAGAAAGACAACCGCGGGAAGAGGAATATAGATCGGCGTTGCTCGAAAGCATGAAAGTGGATTGGATTCTTTCGGTTCATCTAATTTCATAGTCCGGATTACTAAAGTGCCGCTTCCTTCCGGTCCTCGGTTTGTCCCCGGCCATTTATTTAACCGTTTAGCATGATTTTAACCGACACGACGCTATAACAAAATGTGCCGTGCGCGATAAAAACGTAACTTTATGATACCGATTTTTTGGGAACCAAATCGCTATTACCCGAGTTTTGTTTCTTCAATCAGAATGGTTAGATGAAATGTGTGTTTGAAATCCATCAGCTACAGCAATCACGTTTACGAGATCGGATTTAAATTTGCGTTTTGTCGGGATTAGCAATCAGGATGAGCAATCTTCTTCTACAAAATATCAATCTCGTTCGCAACGTTATTTACTCATAAAAAAGTTTCACGAAAGATAATATCTTGAGCAATAAATATCTTCTGAAGATACTATCCAGACAATACAAAATCGAGACATAAGATGTCTAAAAGACGTCTTAAAGACATTTTTATGTCCCATATCCTTATGATTTTGGACTTTAAATGTTGTCTGGATATTTCTTCACGGACAGTATTAATTGAGTACTTTGAAAAGCGCCAGCTCACAATTCGCTCATCTTTTCAAGGTCGCGGCAATTACTTAGGTATCCCGGCACGAACAATTTCCTCAGAGCGTTGTTCGTCTGCCGGATTGCTTGTATACTTGTATTCTCGTATCCTCGAACGTAAAAATCATGATTGCCTGATATCTTTAAAGTCTTGCGTGCGAGAGGTGATTTCCTAATCCAATTTGGAATCTCGTCAGAATCTCGTCGGAATCTCCAGTGTTTCTGCGAAATCAATTCTCGCGCTTTACTGCTTGATATTATGTTTGGACTCGCGCTTTTGACATCGATTTGCCACGGTGCGTCTTCCAATCTTGCACAAGTGAATACAATAATAGGATGATGGATTTACTGAAATCTTGTGAAAAAATTCCCTGAGAATTCTCGGATTTTCTAGGTATTTAAAATTCCAGATTAGAGATTAGAGAATTTTGTAATGCAACTTTGAAATAAATTGCAGTGTAAGTAACGCAAATAAAGTTATATTTAACTTTATATTATAAATTAGTAGAAGACGAGGATTACTTAGGTATCTCGGCGCGAATAATTTCCTATTCTACGAGACTCTATCTTTTTCTACAATTGGAACTATGAAACCTATAAAATAAAAAAAAACTCAGTGAGTTGCTCTCTTCTGCTATGTATTGTTTTCTACTCTGATTTTTTTAATAAAAATTCGCGAGACGCATGAGAATCTACATGAATATACACGGATGTGTATGCCACATTGACTTATTATTAACCGATTGTTGACATTTTACATTATCGAGAAAATATTGATCAAAGAACAATTTTTTTAGAAAGAAATAGAATTTAAATTCGAAGAAATTCCAAAATTTCAAAAATTCCTCTAAATACCAAAAATTCGATGAAAATCTCTGATTTTCAAGTAAAAAAGAAATCTGAAAAATTTTTTCAGGTAGTAAACATCCTGAATAAATGTAGCAATTGCAAATACAGCGAGCGCGACAATACAAAATGGCAGTGTTTCACACGAACTTTGACGAAACATTCTGAGGTATAGCCTGAATAACGGATCGTAGATTGTAAATCGTGTGATGTATGCCTGTTACAGCTTTAGATGTAACCTTGCGCGTCTTCACGTACTGTGTACGTAACTTTCTTGCGTAACGCAATTCGTCGCACGAATCGCCTATCGTGACTCTTCCCCACGATTATATCACAAAATTATTTTCTGCTAAAATTTACTACAAAATTTCTGTTAAAGATTGAAACGCAAAACAAGATAACACGACGATGCTTTTATCAGGTCCCCAAAAAAGTTTTTTGTGAGTTGTGAATTAGTTGCGAGCTCTATGCGTAAATACTATTGGTGCCGCTAATATCATTGGAAAGTACGTGACAAAACCTAACGATTGATATATAGTAAATAGCAAATTAGTATATTTAGAGATATCAGTATATTTAGAGATCAGCGTGACAATTTCGAAGATTATTTGCGCCTGTTTGTCATACAAGTCAAACTCGATCTAATATTAATGAAGAAACTGTTAGGTTACTTGCATGTTATTGAAAAAGTCCAATATTTGAAATTGACGCTCAAAAAACGAATAAACTTTTTTGAAGACGTGATAGATCGTACTGAACTCCCGCGATTATCCAGCATCTAAAGTGGAGGTTCAGAACCTTGCATTAGAGATGGGATTTCTTCTTCGATACGCCAGACACGTTCTGTTTATGCATCTAGGACTGTAATCTCGATCATGATTCAAACACCTCATCTCGCCAAATTCGCATAGTCATGTAACTGTATATTTTGTGTCATTTGAATTTCTGATTTCACATGATGTAAGTCGTATTTTTAACATTCTTACAATAAGAATATCGAAATTGATACATTGATAATTATAGATTTAAAAAATTGCATATATAACTTTGTGAGATCTAGTAAAAATTTCAAGAATTTCAATTTTCTTTAAATTCTTAGAATATAAGAATATAAAGTTTCGAGATTCACAATATTAAAAGTTACAAGTCTGAAGGTTACACAATACTCAAAGTTACAAGTTTGAAGATTACAAATTGAAAATAAGTTATAAATCTGAAAAGCTACAATGTAATACAGACTTAAAGACATTTTTCTAGATTTTTAAAAGCCAAGTATTTAAAAGCCAAGTTATAGAATCTAGTTAAATAAAACATAGATGTTGTTTTATATTGATTTCATAATGTGATTCCTAAAAATATATCGTGAATAAAATTAAATATATATAATTATTTGAGCATTATTTACATATAAAAACATAAAAAAAATTTCAATGTGTTCCTTACGCAAAAACTAGTTGAAACTTTTGAAATTATTTAATCATTTAATTTATAATCTCTATATAATATAATTTAACATAACGTATATATCAATGTAATACAATATTAATGTGCACAAATTGTATGAATTATAAATTATACATTTTTTTTATTTTTATGTAATCAGAAAGGGTATAATACTATTAATTTTTTGAAAAAATTTTATTAATTTAATTAAAAAGTTTTGATAATAATCATACTTACACAATCTAATATTTTATTTTATTTATTGGGAAAATTCTCCAAAAATTTGATTTTGTATTATCACAAACATATAATTTCAAAAATTCACAATATTAAAATTGAATGAATCTTTGCAATTTTGTTTATAAGATTAAAATAAAACTGTTTTTCTTACTTTACATTAAGTACAAAACTTCATTAAGTAACAAAACAACAAACTTTTAATTTAAAAAAGATATTTATTTTATTAATTTCGAAGTTATACAAATTTAAAAAAAAATCGAAATTGAAATCTAAAAAAATCTCTTATTCAATTGCTATACATTTATATTTAGTTACATTTATATTTAGTTACATTTATATTTTGCAACTAAGCAGATTTAAATTTTGATTTTATGATTACATTTTACAATACCTGTATTTTCCTAGAACAAGAACTAAAAAAACATACATTTTTATTTATGAAAATATTTAGTTGGTTCAGAGAAAATCGATGTACAGTTTGCATATAATCTTGAAATTAATTACTAAACTTTTTTGCTGTGTCACGGACACATTTTCTTTATTTTTTAATTTTTTTTGTCTTTTTTAATTATATTCAGATAACGGATACTATAAATAAGAGAATTCATGTTTAAGTAGAAGCGTGCTTAGCGAACGTGCAATGCGTGCAGGCCAAAGTGAGAGACGGCCAAAGATTTATTGAATTATACTTGGACTTATGAATGCGATGAAATCATAGCTTCCTGAATGTTGTCTTCATTAAAATTAACTTCTTCTATATCTATTAACATATATCTTGCACGATTCTTTTTTGTCTCTTTTTTTAGTCGAAATCCTTAGATAAGCCTATGGCTGTGTATACGATGCCAGTACTGAAAATCTATAGTATATGTAACGTAAATGTGATAGATTTTAAGTACTGGTAGTGAATATCGGAACGCAGACTATACACACGCATTTCTGGGGTGGCGAAATTAATTTTGCACGCGGCTGGCTAACTCTTCTGCGTCTATAAGTCTACATCTTCTTGTTATTAAATTCCGTTATGTATCAGCTCATGATTGATTACGAGTTGCGATATTAAATGATTAATTGCGTGGAAAGTAACGGACATGTTTATTAAAATCTTTCTAATTATACCTGGCAATTGCGCCGCGGTTGCGACCATTATCCCGAATTATATTATGCGACGATGCGACGAATAATTACCGTGATTATCCCACCGAGAAAAAGACCGTCGCGCCTGTAATCTCCGATTTAACGAAAAACGATGGTTCTTGGCAAGGGTGCACTTACGTACATGTTTATGCTCGATTCGTCTCGTACATCCTTCGTGGAAATTGTATTTACGCGTATACCAACGTGTGCACGCGTGTTTCTTCTTCGAACGTTACTTGGAAGAATATAATATGCATGCAATGCAAATGCGGTAAAATAATTCGCAAAGAGATATTATCGCTATTATATTTACCGCGATAATATAATAAACACGTAATATAACGTTCCGGGTAGGAGAGGCTTCACAAGAATGCTGGTGTCATTTCCGGTCTCTAGCGGGACTACGATGCGGATGATGCGGACGCGAAACGCGTGCAATATGACAGTTATAAGAGCTAGCAGACCGACGGAGATGGCGTTTTGCCAGTTCTAACGGAATTCACTGACCAATCGTTAAATCCAGTACTTGCATAATTTACTCCGTCTAATTCCATATCGCCATCAGAAACTACCGCTATCCATGATTTTTAAAAGCTACTGCCTCGTGCTTATATCGAACGATATAATTCCTTTTCTCCAAGGATGACTTTGACGGAGTTCGGATTAAAAAAAAAACGAATAAATAAAATACGGATGATATACTGGAAAGAAAATCTGGTTGCATTAATTGGAAATCTGGTAGAGTCAACCAGTATGTTTGTTTGAAAATAGACGAATCAGAATTCTTATATAAATTATTAGATAAGTTTGATTAATTCTTTCTCCTGTTAAATATACCAGAATTTCTTCATAATCGAGCTAATCATTGTAACGATTAGCTAATGTACGTAATTTCACCAAGGAAAACATAAGATTTAGTATTTTTGATAATATTTTAGATATCCTTATTACATCTTGATGACTTGAATATAGAAATTGTCAGATTTCTGAATTAATTTTTTTTGTACAGAACTAAAAACTATACTGTCAAAAATTTCTTATTTACTTTTATTTTTGAACATAATTTTGGGGACTTGTATTAAAGAAGCCATCTTGTTGGAATATCGGTGAAAGATCTCATAATGTTGTGCCTTTTATTCTATTCTGTGTAGTTGTTTACTTATGAGAATATCGTTCACTTCACGGCAGTGCCATGTACTGCTCGCGGGTCTAGTGAATATAACTAAAAATTTTATAAATTTAACTGGAAATTATTAGATCTGTTCATAAGTTCCTAAAATTTTTTTGACGATTTTGTTTATTAAATTTATATAAAAAAACATCAATGTACGCAACATATGCATGTTTAATCAAATATTTTCCTTTGCTTGCTATAACTTGCTACAACCATTTTTCAGGCAACAAATGAATTTCTTGATTGAAGAATAGATAGATCTTTCGATGCATTTTCGTACTTCAACTTCACTTCCACTTTTAGAATGATTTAAATCAATTGATTAAAATCAGTGATTTAAATCACGAATTTGATAAAAATTTTAATTGTTAATTTTTATTATTTAATTATGCCCAATACTGACTGTGTTGTGCAGTAATTTCACAAAAGAAAGAAGGATATACGAACATGTATGGACATATTTTGTATATATTTATATATTGATGTCTTCGGAATTGCTACGTGCCCCGACTTCTTTGTTTCTTTTTTCGGTTCTTGAAATTTAGAAATGCGTTAGGAAACGAAAAGACAGCTAAGTTAGTTTTTATATTTAAGTGTATGCGTTCATCTTTGTGAATAAAAAATTATATTATGTATGCAAATTTAAGTATTTAAATATGTATTTAAATTCATTAAAAAATAAGTTTTATTTTATTCATAAAAGTTATTGATAAAAATTAATTTAAAATTAACGATTTCCACTTGATTATTTTGAATACTTAAATTTATATAAATCCTATAGTGTTTGAAATCACTGATTATTCACAATAAATTAAAGTTTAGTAAGCTTAGTAAAAGAAAATAACACGTTTATTATTTTGTAATAAAATTTAATTATTTTCTTACTACTAAAAATAATTAACTTTAAACAATAAATCTAATTTAAATAAAAAAAATTTGATGATATTTAAAAAATCCGATTTAAATTTTAAAAAATTCGATTTTTTTGATTTTTTTTTTAAATCATGATTTTTTCCAGCCCTGCTCATTTCTCAAATCGTATACCAGAGAGATGGTTTTGCATTGATCGAAATAGGTAAAAATCAAAAAGAGCAAGGTTTGAATTATAGTAGCCAGATGTGGTAGGACTTCCCACTCAAGCTTCAGTAAAGTGTCCTTGGTTGCTGAAGCAACATTTGGCTGAGCGTTGTCGTGGAATAAAATAACTTTTCGATTTCTTTTTTCTGTCCACGTCCTTTTTTCTGAATTCTTCGTTCAACCGGTACAATTAGCACTCTGTAGTAATCGTTTCATCAGGTTTGAGCAGGTTCTAGAGCACATCCTTCTAGTCCTATTAATCTTATGCTCGTGAATGTTGCGCTTTGATGTCGAAGTAGAAGATTGTCCTGGATCTCTTTACTCTTTTTAATAAATTTCTTACCGCTGGTTATTTCGCATAGAAAACTCTTCCTTTTTTGTCTAGCAAGTAGTAAAATGCAGGTGTTGCCAAGCTCGTTCAGATGTTGATGTGAGACTCCTTTCTTCTGGATCTTTTCTAATGCATATAAGCGTCGACGTACAGTCGTGTGATTAGCATTAAGTTTCGTCAACTCTACAAACGATTGGGCTGCATCTTTGGCGAGTAGAGTTTCCAAGTCTTCGTCTTTCATCTTTTGAAGCCGCAAGGTTCACAGCAAGGTTTATCATTAACATAATCGAAATTTTTACTTTGAAACCACTTTGGCTCGTACTTTCAGATACAGTATGCATAAGTTTCACAAATAATTCTGCTTGTTTCAACGGTACTTTTTTCGCCATGAAAATAATACAGCATATCATGTCGGATGTTGCATCTTTTTGATCTCCATTTTCAATTAAATTAAAAATATGTTTAAGTAAACAAATATGTTGTATGTAGGCTCGAATACAAGTTAACGTGCAATATTAACGGATTAACAGTATTAACGTAAAATATAAACTAATTGAAAAGATTAGCATTTAGAATTTTAGCACCATCTAAACATAGGAACTTAGACCTAATATTAATCTTTATAGTTAAGTCTATTAAAGTCTTCTAGTTATAAAAAAATCAAGTCATCATGATAATGAGAAATTCTGGTTTCATCAAAATGCATTCTATCATAAACGTTTTATTCATATAATCAAATCATTTTTCTCAATGTAGAAATGGAATAAAAATCAGATTAGTATAATTAAAATAATTAAAATAAAGTCAGATTACTTGTTAGTCAGAAAGATGCAATTCTTGTAACGCAGCAGCGAATTAGAAAGTCGAATCATCGGATGAATACGTTATGAAACTTGACGTTAATGCTAATATCTTTGCGATCTGAGGCGAGCCGGAGGATTTCAGTGGAATTTCGTAAAGATACATCCGGCGATCTCTGCCGAAAATCTTAACGAACGTTACAATCTTGGTGTTTTACGTGGATGCTCGCTCGCTCACCGGGGTGTTTCCTCTCTCGGAACCTCTCCAAGCCGCAAGTCGAAAATCTTCCGATTTCTCCACGAGAGTCGCGGCAAAATCCGCGCGAACAGGATGACTTGACGATTATGTAAATTAATCGCCACTGAATTTTGAATCGTTAACCTCGTTCCGTTGAACAATCTGTCGCAATCGTTAATCGTCTGCCTGAAAATTTACATTGCCAATCTTATTCCGAGAATGGATCGATTATTCGAAAGATCGAATCAAATTTACGACGTGGTTTTCGTCAAATTGTGTGATTTTGACGGAAACATAATTCCGCAATTTTTATCATGTTTTTGAGAAAAAAAAATCCATTTCTCGGCGTCATGCACGCTATAATAAAATCCGAACGGATTATTCATGCAATTTTCTACGCGTTTTCCGGAGAATCGCGTGCGCGATTCGTGACATTCTCGCTCGCGTCGGCGAAGCGAGCTCGACGACAGGAAACTCGACGTCGCGGTGCGTTCGGTTGTGTGTCTCCGATATCTTATGCCACTCGTGTCCATCACGGCACATAAAAAATCTCACGCACGAAAGGCACACCGGGTTCTTGCATAACTGTGCGTGTCTGTACGCTGACTCTAGCTCTCGCGGTTCGCTCTCGACGTTTCACCGTTTTTACAAACGGTTTCGCTAATTCTTTCAGTATCTTATCGATCAGTATACATTCATTATCTATTTTTTCCAACATAAATAAGTTTTTATAACTCTCCAGTTCCGTTAAAAAGAAAATTTACCTCATCCGTGGTGAATTTTGCACGCATTGTACGTAATGTTAATGGTACTTTCATTATGCATTACTTCGTATTTATAATTTTTTTACTTATTGTTATCTGTAATTAATTTCCTTCTAGATCGTCTAAACAGATTTAATGATGTAGAGTGTAGATTGCAGTTGGTAGAATACAATGTAATTCGCAACGGCATTTACGGAAGATTACTGTTAATTTTCCCTTATACATTTTAGCATCTTGAATTACGTGGCGTGTTCGCAACGATTCAGATTAATTATACCGTAACTACGGAGGTCGCTGAGCCGCGGAAGAATTTAGAAAAATATCGCTTTACCAAAGGCACGATTAGCTGAGGCGGATTTTATACGAATTCGTGGCACAACGTACAAGAGGCGATACGTTGTTGTAATTCATTCGTATGTACGAACGCACGCTTTGTCTTCATCTTTTATCTTGAAAGATCTAAGCAAGATTCAGTTTACACTTGTTCTACGCGAATGTCAGACGAAGTACATTGCGAAAACGCTTCGTACGCCATTTAAAAAGCTGCGGTCGCAGCATCGAATTTGTAATTATATTTGCACACGAAAAAGTGATTTTACTAAATTATTTAAAAATTTAGATAAATACAGTTCTGAAAATAATAATTTTGTTGGACCATTCAAATAATTATATAAGAAATTGAAACATGATGAGCAATGCTATAAAAAGTTTTGACATTTTAGCAACCAGATTGAACATCCAACATAATTATTTTAATAATAACAAAATTATTTTCAAGTCTAATCTAAATTTTAAGATAATTTAGTAAAATCGTTTTTTTCGTGTGCAAACGTAATTATAAATTCGGTGCTGCGAACGCAGCAAAACGTGAGTGTCATTGCAAAATACAGACGTACGAAGTCTGTACGTCTGTATTTCGCAACGACATTTATGCGGAACGAGTTGAACATCCTAGCTAATTTCTTAGATACTTCGGTAAAACTGTTCTTTCCGTGCAATTCTGCAAATTTATTCTCGCATTTGCCGCTTGAAAGAAAAAATCGCAACCAGACATGGGTAATCGAAGCGACTTTCAATTTGCATCATCGTCGCTTCGTTAGGAGAGTTATTACTCCGTATGTATATGGACGAAATGTACGGGAGAACATGTAAACGTCACGCGGCAATCATTTCGTAACGAGAACACGTTGCGCGTGCAGTTATTCTCGGCTCGATACTATCCGGTAATATAGTTCTCGTTGCTGGAACTGACGCCGCTCTCTTATTGCGTCTCCGCAATCAGGGGATCTCGTGGCGGTTCCGAGTGAATTCTCACTCGGAAGCATAATTCATAAGATGAATTTCAACGAAAACAGGATAAAAAAGAACGTAGCGGCGTTCGGAGAAACGCGAAGGCGCATTCTAACATCAGGTTTCACGCAGCGGAAGTCGCGTAGTGAGCGAGGCTCGCGTGTCGCGTTTGCAAATTGCACTAGCTCAGGGGAACGTCTTCTTCGGCGGGCCTTTATTACGCCCTTCGAGAACCCGGCTGAGTCAGAGGCGGAAAAAAAAAAGGAATACCGCGCGCGCGCATGTGTGTTTATGTGTGTGTGTAAAGTGACGTGGTAACACGTGATGTACGCGCGACGAGGAGGAAAACGTACGCCATCGCAAGAGAAAGGAAAATCGAATAAAAACAATATCGAATATGAACGATCGTTAAATATTTTTGCATGTTTCGCGTCATCTTGTCTTGCAACGTCGAGATTCGGCCCGAGCGAATCGTGTCCGAGTCGTTCGAGAAGAAATGATTAATTGTAAGGGTCAAATACCTTCGATTTCCGTCCGGCGGCACGCTAACGTTTCATTCCGCTAACGCTTTTCTCGAGAGTAATGACATCGCGTGAGATGTCGTGACAAAACCGCGTCATTAGTTAATATTCTTAGAAATCTATTACGGAATGATTAATTTTAGATAATGATATTGGATAATCGCAGTCTTGATGATATAATGATGGAATTTGTAAAAGATATTCTTGCGGCTATACGCGATTACCCTTGCCTTAAAGCTAGAGCTTCAGTAAAACTTTTCTTTCACATGAAAATATCTCGGTGAATATAATATCCAAGAATACATATTAAGCGACGTATCATTTTTTATGCATTTAATTGGAGAAAAATGAAACTGTTTAACTATTCAACTACAGTATTATATTTATATTAATTTATTTAACAGATTTGTTAATATCGTTTAATTTCGTAAAATCTGCGTTAAAATCTGCAGTTTTTATTTTCATAAATTACGAATTCTCTTACGAAATTGCGAAAAGTAAACATCTGTGTGAGAAACTCGAGTTTCTTTCCTTCTTTCTATCATTCCTTTTCTTCATCCGTTATAAAATGCCGAAATGAATTGTCCGGAAGTGTGAACCGACCGGTCATCGACCTCGTGAATTCTCTCGAGATCCCACTTCGATATTTCTGACGGCAATCCAACGATTGAGGTCCGATGCTGGAAAGAACGGCATTTAACTTTTCGCGTGCTGTTAATTGCTTCCCACCGTGACCGAACATCATTCTTCAATTCAGTGACGAGGGAGGACACTTCAATAGCGCCAAGGAAACGCTCATCAAACGTGACTTTTGAGAATTAGGGCTATTATAATTATCCGTCTTGCCCAAGCGTGAACACGAGAGAGAGAGAGAAGGGGGGGGGGGGAGAAAGAAAGAGACATAAATAAGAGAAAGTAAAAAACGAATATAAATAACATACTTTCTCAATAAAACCGGTCGCTTTCATATTGCTGCGTTTGTCATAAATTATATTTATGTTCAAACACCTTGTATTAACTTCATAATTGTTAAGGAAAATTTCTTTTGGAATTAGTAGTACTTGAAAAAAATATACTACTAACTACCTACTAATAACTACCAGGCTAAAGTTTGAAATCATATACGAGGGTTTGATGATGAAGTTCTTAAAAAATATACGAGACGGCGCTACTAATATCAAATTGATATGATGATTGACTTCTCTTATAGCGAATTCGATTGGACGCACTCAGTGCGCACTGATGCATGTTAAAGACGTTGTACACAAAGTTGATGTAAAGATATGTATTTAATATAAATATAGAAATAGATTAAACGATGAAATTCTCAATATCACTTTATTGTGCTATTGATAAAATATGTAGTAGGCATTTTATTATTCGAGATATTTCACTTTTACATTCAGATTAGATCAGTGTACAACTGCTTTAATGTGCACCAGTGCGCACTAGAACGTCCAATCGAATTCGCTATTAGTCTCTATGAATATAAAATTTCAAATAGATTCGTCAGTTGGTTTTAATGTTACAGCTATCTAAAATAAACTACTCAAGATGGATATCGCATTTGATCAAAAACAAAATTGAGTAATCATTTCAAAGCGTTATTTGGAAAGATTCAAGTATAATTCGAAGGATCCGTTAGATAGAAAGAGATTTGATTCGATATTGAAATAATTGATGCTGTAAATGGCTATTTTGAGGAAAAAACAAATTGTATTATATATAATAGAAGGCATAAAAAATTTGAGCATTGTTGGACCAAGCATTGAGCTTAAGGGAAATTATATTGAAAAATTATATTGAAAAATGAAAATGATTTTGCTCCGTAAAACTTGAATTTTCATATTATATTGTATTTTCATACTTATATTTTCTAAGGACTTATAAAACGTATATAAGTTTTAAGAATATTCCAGTGAAATACTCCTTAAAAGTTTGATTTTTACCTTACTCAATATTTTTTTTTTAATTTGAAATAAATAGCATAATATGATGTTTAGAATAATTATGATTAACTCGACAGTATTTAATTTTAAGAAAATGGAATACAGTCATAAAGCTTTTTTTCCAAAATAGACTATAGATTATTTGGAAGATGAGTGGATGAATTTTTTGTAAAATAAACTTTTTTTGAAAAAAACAAAGTTTTAATAAGCAAAATTAAAGCTGAAACTATTTCAAATACTTCTTACAATTTTCATCTGTGATCAATTTTACAAAAACGACAGTTGTTTTAAATGATAAAGAAAAAACACAAAAACACTACGTTAATAAATTTAAGTTCAATGACAAATTGACATCTACATGATCTTAACGCGACTAGAAAGCTGAGAGTCTCCTTTTTAATTTACAATTTTGTTCGTTTCTGTACGATAATTGAGTGCTGAGTTATTGATATTTGAAATTAGCGAATGTCTTCGATAGGTGATCTGATACTTTTGAGCGGTACTGTACCTACTGAAAAACAGATCTTGTAGTCATAGCAAAAATTATCTAGATATGAAAAAGTAGCTAAAATAAATGACTAACAAGCACTACGATATCGTATATGTTTTATATTTAATCAATATACGGTATCTCTAGATAAGTGCCATTTGAAATAACTGTTATATTAATCTAGGAGATATATATACGAGTAGGAGATACGAAAATTAAAAAATACTTCCGTTATTCTTTATGTAGAATCTAATAATGCAAGAAAAAATTTTTAAGAATTTTTTAAGAGGAATAAAAAATATTTTGTTTTTTAAATGCAATATTATATTATTTTCGATATCGTAAAGAAAGACGAAATAGTCTATTTGACTTTGAAACAATCCAGAAGTCAAAAGTACAGGAAAATGATTGAAACAAGAACCAAGATCTTTATTTATTTATTATACTTTATTTAATATTTTATTTGTTTTATTTATACGACATGTTCGAAATTTTCATCTCTTGCTTTTAAACTATTGCAATCTGTTGCGGAATGAATGATTGGATTGCAAGAATAATCATTTCCTTGTTTGCAAGAACAATCATTTGATATTAGCACATATATCGATGATTCCCTTTTCATGTCTTCCGGAGTCGTAGATACAGTTGATAAGGGATATCTTTTATGTAACAAAAAGTAATCTAATATTGTTAAATTTGCGATCTTGCCGGCTAATTTGTCTGCTAACTGATCCACGTTCAATCCATTGATTTGAAAACATCATTTAATAGATTCGTTGATGCATAATGTGGTGGAGCACCATTGTGCTTCACCACATTGTGCATCAAAGAATTTATTAAACCATCTATTTTGGCATATAGGTATAGACAATTTATTTCTTCTAAAAGAATTGGTAACTTAGTTCGAAGAAATGTGATGTACATTTGTGCATTTAATGGACCGTCAAAAAAATATGGCTTTTAATCTTGTTATTTAAAATCTCCCATCAGACATTATAACTTCAAATCCTTTGATAATCTACTCGTCTTTTGTGTGTGCGCGTGCGCGTGCGYGTGTGTTGCCCAATGTGGATTATTTTCAGATCATTAATCCTTTGAGCGCTGAATACTCTCAGCCGAAGCGCTGCGTGTGGACAGCGTGCGGCTAGCGGTTGCGATCGGACGGAATACTTTTTCGCTAGTGTGATCTCTATTGATTGATTATACAAGGCGCAACTAAGTTATAATTGTAATTCTTCAGTTACGCCAGTTAAATAATACAAGAAAGTTATTTTTGAGCATAAATTATTTTATTAGAAACATTAAAATTTAAAACATAACTTAAAAATATATTAATAAATTTGAATATTTGAATTCAATAAATACGGAAAACTTTAAACTTATATAAACAATAAAATATTCGTTTTTATACATATAAATACTTTATATTCACATAAATACTTTATATCTACACTAAATTCATAAAAAATAAAACTTTTATATATATTGATAAAATTAAAATTGTTTAAATATTGTTTAAATATTTTGTAAAAAATTAAAACAATCTATTTTCAAAAAATTATCTATCTAATTCTTATAGAAATAAAGCCTTCGAGAACCTTTATAAGTTTGACATTAATACGGCATTGATGCCACATTCGAATGCACAAGCACGAAAAAACTGTCTCGTCTAACAACACTGCAGCAGATAAATGGGCATTTATTTTTTTTGTTTACTGTTGCTGCTAAGGAATGAACATGTATTCATCTTATACACTGATAATTGTGTGCAATACGTGGGAAATCGAAAAGACTGATAAACGCATATATGCGTCCATAATTCATGCTAGACTTTTACCGAACGCGTATGTGTGTCCATAATTTTCACCGATAACTTTCGCCGGATGCATATATGCATCCATAGCACTCAAAGGATTAATGCATGTTATAACAGTTAACGCTTTTGTAAGTTAACGCTATCGTCACTTTTAAAAATAGTTTCATTACTGAACAAAACTTTATTAAAAAACAGCTGATTTTCCGTGATCTTCAGACCATCCGCAGAATCGTATTTTATTATTAAAATCTTCAACATGTAAATCATGTAATAAATTTACATGATAAGGATGAAATCAATGTGATCGCAAGATCTTGGGTACTGTACATGGGTACATTGGGTACTGTCGATGAACTCTTGTATTTCTGTCTTGCTAATGTGAGTATTGGCTGTCACTGCTGCTAATATCAATACTTGTTGCATCTCATTTCTATCATCAATCTGATGATTTTGCCTCTTATAAAAACTTCCAGTTTAATGAGTTTTAGAATGATTCGTACGATAGTTTTTGCAGAGGGTACATGTCGATTTGGATATGCTTCAGCATACATTCTTGAGGCTGCAAAATATCATTATGACATCGTCCGAGAATTAGAATCGCATCGACACACTTGTTTGGCGACATTTTTCTTACTTACTCATGATACTCAATAATATTATAACAGATAGTAAATGAGAGAAGTCACTAATGTATGATATGTGCTAAATACGATACAACAAAACAGATCGTTGTTTTATATGTTAATGCCATTTATCGTTATAGTTAGAAAAATATAATAATTATTAAATAAGAATAGACTCATGACCGATATGTGAGAACACAACAATTAATTAACTAAAGGATTTTCATTAATAAAAAAATCGACAAGAACTTTCGCCATCAAAATAATTTGGTTGAAACCTTAAAAATAGTGCTGCAAAAAATTTTGATATTCTAGCAACTAGTTTGAGCGTTCAACATAATTATATTGATAGTTCAACAAAATTATTTTTCTGATCTATATCCAGCTAAAATTTTTGCTTTCAGCAAAACCTTTCGTTCCATGTAGATATCTTCAATTAATAGAGTCTTGATCTTTTGTGTATGTAGAATATAATTTACGAAACATAATGTGTTTAAAGTTCTATTCTAGAGAATCGCATTTGTGTGCTATGGTGCAGGTGACTAACGGATATTTCGGATTATTCTATTTCTCTAAGAGTATCTTCTTTCGCGGAAGCAATCATTGACACGTCGTCGTACTTTCATCATAGATAATGACTGAATAAGATACTTCGCGACAAGAGGAACAGAGTACCAGTACACTCGACGTGACTGCCTGCAAAGTCAGCGAGTCAAGTTCACAACTCTCTCATCATTGTCTTCCTGCGGGCTGATAATGATGATCCGCCGATGATTATTGTCATTAGGACTCGCGTTCGGGAAAGAACATGCGAATGCGAATTCCCCAATTTACTCATGCCATACTCCCTCCCCCCCGCTCATAGCCTCGAGATGGTTCTAATGAATTTTCTGATGCGATAATCCGCAGCCTCATTAGATGCGATGAATGTGCACATTTTAATCACTCGCTGGTAATGGCAGATTTGGTCGATTATGTTCGCCCACCATACTAACGAGACAATATTTTGCCAAGCATAAATGAAATGTAATATAAGAAATGAATCAGGCACATGTTTCATTATACGCCGCGTATTCGTCAATGTAGCAACGATATACGAGTCATCACTCTTGTTAATGACAATCATTCATTTCGCTACGTGTTTAATTTTCATCGTTCATCAAAAACACGGTCTGACTGTACAATTTGGTTCATTACCACGACTGTGTAATATATTTAATTGAAGTTCTCGTCATTGATCGTAATGCGATCGCGCAAAGTTGATGAACAGAATTGTATTATAACGCCCAGCGGTCGCTGCATGATGTCACGTTACAGAAATAAACTTAGATTCGATGCGTGAAAGGCACTTTTATTACTTAATTAGTCAACGCAAGCCAACGGCCACAAACGATATCGAATCAAAATTGATTGACTGAGGAAAACAATTTGCTTCTTTCGATTGAACCATGAACTCTCATAAAATATCATAAAAAACTACATTTGCAATTCTACAAATTTATTCTTAGAAAGCAGTTCAAGAATATTGCTACAATAGAATTAAATAATTCAGAATTTTACACAGAAAGACCGGTTTTGCTGAAGTATTTAAAAATTTATTAGGTACTAGATCTGAAAATAATTTTATTAAACTATTTAAATGAATGTAGAACATTTATTGGTTGTTAGAATATCAAAATTTTTTTACAGCATTTTTACTTATCATTCTTGAGTTTCCTACATAATTATTTTGATGGTTTAACAAAAATATTTTTAGATCTGTGTCTAGCTAAATTTTTAGATATTTCAGCGCAAAATCGTTCTTTTCATGTAAATGCACTAAATTGAGAGTCACAAATTGTAATTTTTTAAAATATTTAAATAATATTATAATACTTAAATAATATTGTATATTATATGTTAGATAATAGCAGCGCCAAATTTTTTACATAAAAAGTTTTTTACTTTAATTAAATTTTTACTTAAATTTTTTATTTACACTATTATTTTTTTAAATTGTTTGTGATTGAATCTTTTATTCCATTAAAATATACATACGGGATTACAATTTTTGGATAAAATAATTTTTTAAAGAGGAATTAAGAGAAAAATTATTTTCACTTAGGTTGGATTAGGAAAACTCTCGAATGAACACAAAATACATATCACTTGGGTTTTATTTTTTAAAAGTAGTTGTACGATAGTTAATTTTCGGAGTAATGGAATTATAATTTAGCGCCGGTTATTGATATCCAATCTTTTATACAAATCATAGATATCACTTAACTTAAATAAGGCAATGCAATTTTGTGATTTTTTTAAACTTATTTTTATCACTTAGGATTTATTTTTTTTTAATTAAGGATAATGCCACTTGAGAGTTTGATACAACAGTTTTTTCTTCGAGTAGCATGTGAAAAACACTTGTCATCTTTTTTTACCTTTTTAAAAATCTTTCTTTACCTTTTAATTGTAATGATATGTGTGTGTGTGTGTGTGTGTGTGTGGGGGGGGGGCGTGTTTTACTAATATAATTCTTAAATATTTATTCTTTTCCCTCCTCTTTCAACATCGTAAATAATGAACGTCTCACTTCCAACAATTGCAAGGTACTTTCGCAGAATGTGAATTCTCGCAATTGTTGTTAAGATCAATAATTCGTGATATCGAGGAAAGATCTGTAAAGATAGTCAACAGTTCACGAAAGATCGAATTTAGATTATAAATGTCAGATTAACAACAGGCCAGTTTATTCCCTTGCAAAAATGATTAAACAGAAAGCGATCATTTTTATACATACGCGTTACCGCTATCCGTCTATCCTGTAACGATCGAAAGTTTTGCTCATTTTCGCGTTCTACGATTCTCGCAAAGTGCGAAATTGTGCGGCGCATTCGCTTTCGTCTCGAATAATCGTTTCTTCTGCCCCAACTGAAGAATCTTCTCGTCTTCTGATTTTCTTCCTCTTTGCGGATTGTATACGCTTCGAGAGACGTCCGTGATGACTACGGCAAGCCTTTACACCGTTAAAGCGGGAAGCAATTTCACTGTGGCGGAAATTTTATTAAAAATTGTAAAAAGATCATCGGACTCCGTAATTGGATGTTGCTTCGTGCAACAAAGCATCTGGCGTTGTTCGATTCGCGAATTATCTTGTCACCGAGAATGATTCGTAACAGGTAAGCCGGAGTCATTAAACTATGAGCTGTTAACTGAGATTCGTCCGATGTATCGAGTTAATAACGATAAATTATAGCGAGTACAATGCCCGGGCGATACAGATACATCGCCACCGTATATTTGTATTCGATTTGTATCGTCGATTCGTATCGTTGCTCATTCAAGTATTTGATGACGGATATGACATGCGGATATCGAATTAATTAATTGCGTGAGGTAATCACTGTTACATTATTGACGCCTGAGAAATCGACATGATGTTCGAAAACGCACTGCTAATCTAACATTATCTAAATTTGATTTTATTAAATAATATAAAAATATAATATAATAATATAAAAATAACTATAACTAGTAAAATTGTCCACGTTTTGATTTTACAAATTTGTTTATACGATCGGGCTTTTGCATTCACGCAGAATCTCGATGCTATTACTTACTAGATTAGTCTTAAGAAGCTCGATATTTTGATAAGGCTTATAATAGAACAAACCTTTTCATTTAAATTTAGAGATTTATAAATCTCCGAAATAAATATAAAGTTCTAAAGATCATCGGTCTTGAAACACAGTCTTAAGATGAATAAGAATAGTAATATCACGATATTAAATTGATTATCAATATGATTATCAATAATATCCTGATATTACTATTCTTGTTCATTTTAAGACTGTGTTTCAAAAAAATTTATTCGGCGCGTAGTTTGATGAACTTGAAAAATGTATATAATTTCACATAAGAAACATTAGCACGAAGATCTAGCTTTGACCAGTTTAGCGTATTCTTAATAATAAGTTTCATTTTATTCATAAAAGTAACTGATAAAAATTAATTAAAAATTAACGATTTTCTCTTGATTATTTTGAATCCTATAGTGTTTGAAATTATTGATTATTCACAATAAATTAAAGTTTATTAAGCTTAGTAAAAAAAAAAAAAAAACAACATGTTTATTACTTTGTAATAAAATTTTATTATTTTTTACTACTAAAAATAATTAACTTAAACAATAAATTTAATTTAAATCAAAAAAATCCAATTTAAATTTAAAAAATCCGATTTAAATTTAAAAAATCCGATATTTTTATTTTTTTTTAAATCATGATTTTTTCTGCCCAGCACGACTAACAATAAATATACATATGTATATACATACACAAATATTTACGTACGACGCGCGCGCGCGCTCTCACACACACACACACACACACGCGCGCGCGCGCGCGCGCGCGCGCGCGCACGTACGTACACAGATACACGCACAATAATTGTCGATATTATATGTAATATATTTATACATAT
>JANQDE010000133.1:214378-241914 GCA_037157785.1 Cephalotes varians
ATAATGTATATGTATATAAATATACACTTATTTTTGTTATTAATATAATTAATATAATTTATTTTTCTTATTTTTTCAGCGACTGCGGCGATAGCGAGCACCGTGCAGATTGAGTGCGCGAGCGAGTCAATAATCGTTTACATCTCGACGGATGGCAATACGGATTTTCACGGTCTGGTCTATCCGCGCGGCTTGTCGAAAAACAGTTCTTGTCTACAAGAGTACAGGAGTCAGCCTACTCCGATCACCTATAATCTGCCGCTCAGATCCTGCAACACCATGCCTACCGAACTGGTGAGTTTTTCTCTACGAATTATTCCGTCTATAATTGTCAGAGACATTTCGGTTATGCACGCGTCTACATTTCTTTGCACATTCCATTTTTTTTGCATTTAGGTTTATCTATAGTCTAATTTCACAGTTTTGCTAAAGTATCTAAAAATTTAGTTAAAAGAAAAAGACATAAATAAATAGATAAATAAATAGGCTAATAAACGAGCAAGAAAAATAAGATGTAGTATTAATAAATCTTTAATTCGACGAGTCTAAAATTGAAACGTTTCGGCTTACTTAGCCATCATCAGTCATCAAGTATAATAATTTTAAACCTACATAGTGTAAACAAATTTAACAGTCATAATAACTGTAAATTTGAGAAATTAGCGTTTCGAAAAAATAACTGTTAAACTAACTATAAACCTCTATGTTTCGAAAATAGTCTCAAGTTTGTAATTGTTTTTGAGGCCCAAAAATAAAACTAAAAACCGAGGGAAAAATAGAGGTAAAAAGTGTTCAAAGAAACCAAAGATGAAGGAGGAAGTTATTGAATAGCTTATAATAAAGCAAAGATGTATTAGATTGAAATTTATACAGTAAGCGAGCATCTATCTTGTATGCGTTTGAAACATAAGTGAAATTTAGCTAGATACAAATTTAAAAATAATTTTGTTGGATTATCAAAATAATTATGTAAGACGGTCACACGAGTTATAAGTTGCTAGAATGTCAAAATTTTTTGCAGCATTGCTCATCATACTTGAGCGTTGTACATAATTATTTTGATGATCCAACAAAATTAGTTTCAGATCTATCTAAATTTTTATATTTTTGAATTTTTATTTCAGCAAAATCATTCTTTCCATGTGCTAATATCTCGTCAATCATGTTTATCCGAGCCGATCGGCAATGGCATAAATGATCGTGTCAGAAGTTAATTAGATTATTACGTATTATCTTAACAAGCGCCATGGAATTATCACAGAGAAGGAGATTGGGAGAAAAGGCAACCATTATTACATCATCCATCTGCACCTTCGATCGTTTTAATTCGTTTTAATTTATCGTCTCACCACCCGTTTAAGTGCCTCGCGGCAATATCCAGGTATTTGTCGGTAATTATCTACGATTCCTGCTTTATGACAGACATGAACCGAAATTATCCGAAAGGCACGAAGAGAGGTTCGATTAGAGATAGAAGTGGCGGCGATATCCGTAATCTTTGACTTGTGACGCAAGTCTTATTCCATTTTCCTTGCTTATTCCGACACACCTGACTCGGAACTAAACTTATCGCGCCCATTATGGCGCGGCATCACGGTATTTCGAGTCAGGATTAAAATCGTATTTGTTACGTACACTGTAAGTAAACTATATGAAATTGCACAAGCAACACAAAATTATATAATTTTACACACTATTTTAACAGATCGTGATGTCTCTTATTCTTTGATAAAGGAAAAATTGGAATATAATAAAAGTTTAAAATCTATCTATTGGAAATCCACTCAATGAAACACCATGTTAAGAGATATTTAATTCTGCGTTTACAATATGCATTTGAAAGCACAATCGATTTTTTGCGCGATTGTGATTTTCTTATTCCAATTTAGTTTTATTAAAAATAATTAAAATACAATTTGACTTTTACTATGGTAAAAATTTATTATTAATGCTTTCACGAGAATTTTTTTAGATTTTTATATGATTCGGAAATTTAAAAGTCTGCTCTAAATCTCGAAGACTCGGGTTGCTGAAAGTACAAAATTATACATTGTTAACAGAGAAATATATATAAATAAATGTATATAAACAAGAAATTCATAACTTTTAATAAAGTTATAAGTATAAAGTTATAATATTCTTACAACACCATGACGAATCAGCAATTTAAAAGAACATTCAAAACTGTGATATTATCCAAGAAAAAATTTCATTATTATTATTATAAAGAGAAAAGGAGTCATATAACAATATAAGAAAACAAAAATTTCTGTATAGGAATTAGCTACAAATTAGCTATGGACGATGGGAATCAGCTAATGCAATTGTCACTGCTAATTGTGTGATAAAAATTAAATAAATAAACATAAACATTCGTTATAAAGATGTTGAAGAATATCTTGAGGAAGGAAATCCTGTACGTAGACATAGTCCTGTGTAACAAGCACGATATTATCGCAACAGTCACGCGAATAAGTGTTATTAACATGCCTAATGTTATCGCAACTATTATTATTACGTCATTATGTCATTATTATTATTATTATTATCACGACCACAATGTGTATACATTGAAGGAAAAGAACACGGTTGTTTGCGGTCGAATATCTCGACACGTATCGTAGTCTTGCGTACGTCGCACGTTCATCGGCGAGAAAAAAGAAAGAAGGAAATATCGAGGCATGAATACACGCGCGAATACACGCTCGAAGAAACGAGATGCATCAGCATTGACCGAGGGATAAGCAAAGTGGCGAACGGAAATACGGTGGCGATGGTGTGATGATGATGGTGTTGTTGATGGTGATGGTAGTGGAGGACACGTTCGTGTAACGAGGGAATCGTGTGTCGAGGCGAAAGATCGCTTCCTCGCCGTACCATAACTGGACCGTTATGTGACCGGACTTACGGCCTTCTTCTTGGGAGCGTTACGAGAAATAATATATATATATATATATATATATATATATATATATATATATATAGGGTGAACCAGAATCAGAACGGGTGCTTCCATATTGTAATTTCTTCGGCTGATTAGGCGACCGTTTTCTTTGGTCAATATCTCGTGATACAAGTAATCTTGACGGGCGTCAAGAAATATCATCACATGCACTTTTGATTACTTGTATTACGAGATATTTACGTAAGATCCTTATTATCTGCAATTTGTGCATACAGGGTGAGTCATAAGTATGTTTTTAAAATAACGTGAATATAAATACAGTAGTATCAAATAATAATTTTATTTAAAATTTTCAAGTGGATTTTTGTTTATAACAGATGGAGAACAAGTTCTCCATCATTTTCTACATATTGTCCATCGTTTTCCACATTATATTTGAGCATGACGTATACATGACTGGCGCATTTGTTCGTAAACAGGATTTCCATGAATCATCTGGCAAGCATTCTGCACACGTTCCCATAGATCTTCATCGTTTGATTTCTTTAAACTCACAAATAAAAATCTAACGGATTCAGGTGATCTTAGCTATTTCAAATGAAGCATTTGCGACCTAATGTTCATAAAATTTGTTCTTTCTTTTTATCCAGGAACACGCTCATGAAATTTTAAGACATATTTATGCCTCACCTTATATATCTTTATAATTAAGAGGTAACATTACAGTAAAATTTTCGATTTTCGACAAAAAATCGATTTTTTTCGCTAATGATGCTTTAAAGTCTTGAAAATGATATGCAATTGATTTTATATGTGAAAAAAAAATTTTAAGTGACTTTTAAACCGACTTTCGAGAACCAGAGCGCCGTTTAGCAATTCGGAGCATAAAATAAAAAATATGCTTTAAAACTAATGTATGATCTAAGCAGCGATGATTTACTAAATCGATGCCTCGGAGAATACACGCAACACTCGAACGAAAGTTTTAACTCACTCGTTTGATCGATCGCTCCGAGATCGAAGTCAAATGAAAAAACTATTGTTGATATTGCTTATGACCTCGCCATTCCTATTTTCAACGATGGCTTTACAAGTATATTGGAAGTTATGCAAATGGCTGAACTTGACAATCGATCTAAACTGCTTTAATTTCTGCGTTAAATCGGACAAGCGCCATGTCAGATTTTCGGAGCGCTCATTCATCGAGAAGGCTAAAAAGGCTCAGAGATCCTCCAGGTCATCCAGAAAAAAAGAAGACGAAGAAAACCTCAATTTAAAAGGACAATATATTATATGGAGCAGGAATAGCTGTAAGGATAAATAACAAATTTCCGCTTATAAATAGAAAATAATGTCACTCAAAACTTTAAACGCGTTTTTCTTCAAAACCATGTTTTTCAATTGGCTTGCAGCGTAATTCGAACAAATTTTGACCGATTGACTTGAAATTTAAACTGTCTAGTCTAAATTTGCTACAGAAATACATAGAATTTTTACAATCGGTTAAAAAACTTTTTTGTTATAAACAATTTTGTACAATATTTTTTGGCTAAAAAAGATTTTTTTTTTCAAATGTTTATCATTTTTGCAAAAATCAATGTTTTAACATAATCCTATCTATGTATATTTAACATAATCCTTCTCTAGCAAATCTAATGTAGATTAAGAAAAAAAAATTTAGTTTTTTGTTTTATGTGAAAATGTACGGCAGTTCTGCTGCAAGCTCCGAAGGCTTCCCGAAAAAATCGTCTTCTATTTGCGCAATTGTGCCGCCATAATTTATTTCTATAATTTAAAGAAAATATTTTTTAATATTTTATTATAAGCCAAATAAAAATCACAAACTTAATTTTCCATTTATTTCATTATTAGCCTGAAAAAAAATCTCAAAATCCTTACTTTTCCTTACTTTTTTGACCGCTTACTGTGATATTACCCCTTAAACCCTAAATAAAGATTTGGTTAAAGTTTGCTTTACTTGAAATTATCCGAAGACTATGATTTTCTATAACATGCTTTTTCTTCTCTAAAACTTGATTTGTTAGAAGTGTTTATTATTTTTAATTATTGGAGAATTAATGATTAAAATTAAAATATATTAAACGTTTTTGTCGAAGAAGAATTACTTCCAGATTAGTCGAAATTATAGTTAGAGCAACGTTCTAACTGATTATGGCACATTCTGAGTGCGGTCCACGCTACAAATGCTTCGAAGCGTTTAATTAATCAAACAAAAGAAAGAATTTTATAAATTGACCAATCAAAAAATGCTTCGAAGCATTTGTAACATCAAGTGAATCGTAATATCTGTACGCAATGTGCGTGCGGTTGAGTTCTACGTTACGTCTTATGTCAGCGCGCATGTATACATCTAAAATCGTTCGTGTTTTTAACGGACTGCCGCTCGGTTTCTTCTTTCATTTTTACCTATGATGAACCGAGCGTTAAAAATATGCGACTCTGAGCATCGCAAAGTTAAATCTGACAAAATAATTGCAATATTAAATTCATTTATTGTTTAAATGAATTCACAGCCCATTCTTTATTCATCCTCCCGGATGTCAAGAATTGTATCCTAATGATATTTCGAGGATAAATAATTAAAATGCAGCCTCAAAATTTACCTCAAAGATCTCTCATAAATTTGCTTTCGCAAACCGTGAAAGATTGTCTGGCTCAGATACACCGCGATGTGATTTTGTTCATTTGGAATAGTTGTCAACGCCCTCCGGATCGATATAATGAAGTGGCAAACGTGTCGCGTGACGCAGAATTATGTGCTGGATTTCTAATCGTCGGCTTTCCCGCGGGTCCTATGCATAAATACGCAATAAACAATGCGTCGAGCGTTTCACGAACCGTCTGTACCAAGAACTGTAATTGCCACCAATGCAATAATCGCCGGGTTTTGTAATGCGTGACTGTGGACACATTCGACGTATGACTAACGTGGTATCTTTAGCAGAGAAGAGACGACGTAGCTCGCAGCTGTCGTCCACCTTACTATTCCTTTTCTGCAACGTAGATGCGAGAGCCCTTAACAAATCGCTCGCTCCCTTGATCAGCCGATAACACCGAGTGAATCCCGAGGCGATGCAGAATCAACTCAATATCTTCTTAGCGTATCGATGATTAGAAGCGATGAGCGGCGGTGATAATCACAATGACGATAACGTACTTTTCACGCCGTGAAACTCAATTGAGAATACTGGAATCTAGAAATAGTAATGACAAATAAGACCAGTTAAGATTCTGATGCGAAAGAAGCGTGTCGCGAATTGATATATTAATCCTCTTGTGGATTAAAATACGATGCAACCAAAGCAGACGCGCATTCTTGCGAGATAAGTATCTCAACGAAATATTTATGAAGTATTTACTACGACGGACGAGTTGTTCCTATGTTAGTGGCGATTTCATCTTTAACGCTTAATTGAATTTATTGGATTCGTCGTCGTATTCGTACTGAATACGAGTCGCGTGTTGCGCGGCGCGAAAATTTGTTTTGATACAAACGCACATGTACACTCGACAATTTTATTTATCAACGTACAATATCCGTTTATCCTGCGTCACCTGCAGTCACCTCGGAAGAGCAAAGGTGCAACGACGATGACAATGGATTGGCGAATCGAGAAGATACTTTTTAGTTTTTCTCTACTGATGTTTAATGGCGATAACACCTACCGATACTAAAAGGTTGCATAATTTAAGGGTTGGTATACCGAAGGGAACAATAATTCGCGGCCGGTATGACGCGGTCGCTCGCTCGTAAGACGAGGGTCTCGGATAAGATGAGGGGGAGTCTTTGACCTCCGCGTATACGAGCGATTCTCGGTGATTCTGGATGGATTTCTCACCGGTGTGGGCGTCGCGAACCGTCGTGGGCAGTTGTGGAACACGCGTCGTTCGTTTTCACGCGTGTGTGTTAAATCGGTGTCATATAACTTCGGCGTTCACGCATAAACTCGAGCCCAACCGTTCTGCCTTCGAGTTATGCTTGAACAAAAGCGAATGCAACATCAAAATGCAATATTGGTTCTTAGTATCGAGGTTATATATATATATATATATATATATATATATATATATATATATATATATATACGAGGGCTGTCTGAAAAGTTTCCGACCTAACAAAGATACAAGACATTTTTTCTTCAAATTTATTTTTATTTCTCTACATAGTCTCCTTGTAAGTCTATACACTTCTCCCAGCGATGCTCCCATCTCTTCAACCCGTCCAAATAGTACTCGGCGYCCATCTCTGCAAAATAGTTGTTTACAACGTTTAAACTCAGCTGCCCAAAATTTTAYGGTGGTAAATGATGGTGCAGAGTCCCCGTACACAACGTCCAACTCGTTTTTGATTTGCGTAGGCGTATTGCCTTTCAAAAATAAATATTTAATGACAGATGATCGATACTCGATTTTTTCCATTTTTTCAAAAAACACTAACATCGACTCACTCAAACGATTGTCAAACAACAACTACGTGTCCAAAATGGCTGAAATTTCGGTGTGTACTTTTTAACGCATGCGCAAATACACTTCTCCACTTTTGTTGACGAGTGCTGTCAATTTCATGTTGAGGTCGGAAACTTTTCAGACAGCCCTCGTATACATATATACAGATTCTTGTAACGCATTCGCGATTTTAATGACAGAATATCAGATTTCAAGGCAATTTTTTTTAGCGAGAAAATGTCGAGAAAAATTTTTATCTTCTCGCAATTTTCCCATTATACATTTTTGTCTTCCAAATTCAAATTGTGTTAAAATAAAATTTACTTGAAAATAACTAAATAATAATAATACAACATCTGATGTTTAATTCGCAAGAAGTCATTATTTTTAGATATTTATGACTCGAAAATGATCAATGCTTTGTTTTTCCGTAAAAAAAAAAATCATCAATTTTTAATTTATTAGAGCTGCTATTAAAATTAAGAAATTAGACAACTTATAGAAAACTAATAACGATTTTTGTAAATAACAAACTAAAATGTTCAAAATTAGATTCAAAATTTTATCTTCCTTTTTCTCGCAAGTAGGATAAGCTCTGTTAAAATGATACGTGAGAAGAAACGAGCTAATAGCAATCAAACACAATCCTTACGTAATTGTCTTCAAGTGCATATTCTCATGTATATACGCGATTAGCTGTCTTACGCAATGAAGGATTCCTCGCACTGAAGAACCACGAGCGAATCATGCTTTTAAATTGCTTCATGCACAAAATTCGATTGTCATTGAGTGCTTTCTATTTGATGATTCAAAGCTTTCTTTCGGTAAAGTCGACGCAAATATTGTTCTGTCTTTATGAAATGCCAAGAAAAATAGAATGATATTTGTATCGATTTGTGTCACTAAATATATTGAAAACAGCCATTTTTGATGTATCTATCTATCTCCCAAAAATCCCGACTTTAAAGAGTCATCTAGTATGCAGAAAAATTGCATATAAATATTGCAAAATTGCACTTTTTTCAAATTTACGTTGTCACGTATTAATACATTCGTTTAGCTCTCATCTCTTGAAATTCTCCTCATAAATAATTTCATGTTGAAGACTGGCAATCAAATTTGCAAGATGTAAAATCGTTTTTTTATGAATTTTACGAGGCTTTATGTTTTTTTCCCCTCATTTGCAAATTTACTTGCGGCGACAAGGACTTAGATTGAACATCGAGTGGGCCGATTTGCTGTCTTAAAGGCAGTGACGTAAGTTTTGCCCACGCCAGTATCATAAAAGTAAAAGTCCGTCGGTTTAATTTGTATCCTTGAGTGCACGTTCGCATTTGTACAATATAAATTTTTGTAGCTTTCTCGATGTTCTGTGATGAACAGGTTCATCATTAAGATATCATACTAATAAATATAAAACATATGAGATTATATTTTTGACACACACACACACACACACACACACACGCGCGCGCGCGCGCGCGCGCATGTAATTGATAATAGATTATAAAAAATAAAACACTACAACTATACTACTCTATAAAACACTACAACTATATGTACTATTTATACTATATATACTATTATAACTGATGTATCGTAATATGTGGGACCCAGAATGGGACCCAGAATTCTGATGTGAATACGGGATACAAAAACAATGGAAAAAATTCATGAACCTGTCCTATTTGATGTTGTTTCAAAGTTATAGCCATTTTTATATTTCGCAACTGCTTATTTTCATAAAAGATGCTCGAAATGGCTATCTCCGGTATGCAAGCTTGCAATTGTCGTATCAGAGAATTTCGCAATCTTTTTATTTCTGGAATTACTTGAAAACAATTGTATATTCGACACCATTGTCCAGTGTTGAAGTATTTTGTGCACGTATACAACAAGTTTGCCAAGATTCGACATACACCTGGAATTTTTGAAAGATAATAGCAACTATATAACTATACAAGTTTCATGTGTAGAATTAATGTACATAGTTGAATAAACTATTTTATAATTATTGCAACTATAATTATTTAACTATTTATTAACATTAATTTTATATATAAAACTTATATAATTGTCGCCTTTTAATCAAAAGGAATCGTGAAATTTCGCTGAGAAAGATTCGTCTCTCACCAGACACGCCACACGAGATTTAAGTGGTCAGTCTGTCGAAATCGGCAACTTTCTCTCAGATCCGCAAAAAGGTGGACCACTTGCAGATAAATTCGTTATTATGTAACTTGATTTTTTCGATTGAGTCTCCTTTCTCTGCCTTCTTATTGTCTCTTTTTTCTTTGAATATATCGAATATTCTTAGTTTTTAATGGCTTTTTTTTTCATTTAAATTCCTAATAGTTTTCGCCCTAACTTATAGGAGATGTACATCCTATCTTTTTTCCTCGATTCTTTTAATGTTAACACACTTTTATAATATATAATTTATTGAGAATTTTTACGTTCTCATTTTTTATTGAAAAAAATTTTGAAAATGTAAAAATACTGAAAGTGTTTAAAAAAAAAAAGATTTATTGTGCAAATAATAAAACATTTTATAAAAATGGTGAAAATGATAAAAATTACTTTTTATAATAATAATTCTTATAAAAAGAAAAAGTGAAAAAAAAGTCAAAATTCAATATAGCGGATAAATTCGTCAATTATATTTTTCAATTTTTCTTTGGTAGTTACGCAACATTTTATATTTATATTTTTTGGATTGACTTAATCCTATGAATCTTAAAATTTTATGGTATTCATAATCGATTCTTATATTTAAGATTGTCTTAAGTACAATCTTAACATGTCATAAGTCAATCACAGAATCATATTAGTATTTAAAACAGTTTTGAGGTAAGAACTGACTATAAATATCGATAAGGTCAAATTTTAAAAATTAAAAATGATATATCCATTATGACGAATACGTTTCTTCAAGTGCCATATTAAATCTATTATTTTAATTTTTAAATCTCAATTTCAAATTCGTAATTAGCGACTAAGAAAAGCGAATTAGCGACTAAAAATTTATATTTCAAAAATATAAATTTAGCGAAAATAATCACTGACAAATTTATCCGTTATATTGGATATAGCCATCTTAAATTTTAAAAATTTGACTTTAGATTTCTGATCAGCGACTCAAAAAATAAACACAAATGTTAATAAAAATCCATCCAGTAAAATATACCCAGAAAAATGTGCCCTTGTAAAGGTTAGGAGGATATTACGGCTCATAATCTTTATGCACGTAAAATCGGTCGGTCATTTTCTTTAATCAAAGAGGACACCAAATCACGAAGAAAAAATTTACTAGAGGTAGTCAGACCAGATCGGCAATGCGTACAACGCATTCGCTGTACATGCACCGTCTACCTGCGGTGTGCGCGTTTATTTCACCCTGACTTTAATTTATCTACTGACGTTCCGTTAGAAAATCCACCGA
This sequence comes from Cephalotes varians, assembly GCA_037157785.1. NCBI lineage: Eukaryota > Metazoa > Arthropoda > Insecta > Hymenoptera > Formicidae > Cephalotes > Cephalotes varians. The sequence goes on from JANQDE010000133.1 coordinate 225,193, forward strand.
CTAATTTAGAACGCACAGGCAAATTTACATTTAACGAATAATGTTAATTTAAGGTACGCTATTAATAAGAAGAAACGTCTTTATGAGCTATGCACTCGTATGACCGAAACAAATTTGATTATTTAAAGACTCGTCGTTTGTTTTGGCAAACGTAAAAATACACGTACAAGAAATACTCTCGACTTTCTCGCTTGTCATTTTCGCAATTGTTTGCTGAATGTAAAGTAATTAAAAAGTTACGACTATAGATAAAAAGTCTTATATATAAATTATTATTCTCTAAAATTATTAATGATTGAACTATTAATAATTGAGAAAAGAGATCTATTAAGTATATATGATGTAAGATAATGTGATGTAAGATATAATTGCATGTAAATGTAAGAATATTTTATGCAATATGCAGCACTTTACAGCAGAATTTGACCTCAAGAATTGAATTTGTACTAATTTATACTATCTAAAAAACAATAATATATTGACCCATTCCTCACGAAACCTTTAATGAAATTTGATGCTAAACTCAGAAGAAAAATACTTTTTGCCACGAACAGAATCGATACTCCTACGATCGAAGCGCTATAATTTGTATCATTAAAATGTGAAGTTTCAGATTTTGTACCCTTGTCGTTCCTTCAGAAACCCTCGATCTCTGTTAGACTCAAGAGTAAAGTATCCTTCATGAAATCCGGTTTGATTTTGTTTATTCGGTCCTAACAGTGACAGAGTTCCAAATTTGACAATTTTCCGAATAAAAAATAACGAAATAAAGAGAGGGAATATCTTGAATAAAATTATATTCGAAAACTCATATTCGTATATCACGAATAATATTTTATTTAAATTGAAACTTATTCGTATATCACGAAAAAATAATGTATTCGAATAGCACTTATTTGCATAATATGAATAAATATTACAGTCAAATAAAATTTTACCATAAAAAGTCATGTTGAAAATATAAGAATATTGAGAATATTTTCCTCTTGCTTTTATTTATATATTTTTTATTATTGATAAAATTTTTAATTGATAAATTTTATTAAATTTAAAAAAAAGTTTTCTCTATAAAATTTTAGATTTCCTTTTTTGTTAACCAATAATGAAAATATTCACCTTTCAAGAATTAATTTTATCTCTTCATGGTGAGTTCGAGCAGCAAAAAAACATTTCTTATTACATATCAAAATTTTTTTTATGTACTGTTAAAGTTCATTATTTGTTAATTGTTGAGTCTTCTTTTATAAATAATAATAGCAATGTGGAAAAAAGTAATGCAAATAACGAATAATGAATGATAAAAATAAAGAATAATACGAATAATAGTAAATAATATAAATAACAAATAATACGAACAACTAATAACAGTCAATAATACAAATAACGAATAATGGTTAACAATGCGAATCACAAATAATATAAATAATGAATAATATAAATAATGAATAAAATTTTATTTAAATAATATAAACTAAATAAAAAATGATTCGAATAATGCCCAACTCTGCTTTGCAACATTAATTACACGATAGCACATTCGGCAATAGAAACGATCATATAAATTTTTCATCAGCGACATCATCTGTAAAAGAGAGAAGAGATGAAAAAAGATTATATCATCTTAATAACAGTGTTAATAGCGAACAGCAGCACACAGCACTGTGATAAAAGGTCGAGATTAATAGCTACGATGATTCTCAATTAGTCGTTTAATCGACGCGAAATTTATCCGTATATGTATAACCGTGCAATCGTAAGCTAGCTTTTATGCGATTCAATTATTCCCTGTTCCTCGATCGCTGCTGACGTCAGTACATCGCTGGTGTTGAACTCGTGTTGTAAAAATCATTAACGGAATCGTAGCGCGGCGGAATTGTAGGACATGGAGGGACGGAATTATAAAAATCGGCCGTGCGCGGCATATACACGATATACGCTAAATCATATGTCGCGTATTAAGCGCGAATCGTGCGAAGCTCGCTCGCGGCTAGAGCGCATCGCTGGCATCTTGTTCCAGCGCAGCCTCGGTCGGCATGAGTGTCCTTGACTGCCGGCCTTGCGAATACGCGTTGCAGCTGCATATGTGCGGACGCGCGCACGCGATGCGATAGCAGGCGATTATTCGGACGTAGCCGAGTTATTACAATCGAATGATGGATTTTCGGGGATATGATTTCGCGAGGAAAGCGAGTAAGCTTCACATACAAACGATAATCGCATCAAACACATATAATGACCCGACATTTCAGTTTTCGCCGATAGCGTCAAGCTGCTTCGCAAGATGCCGGGCGGTCACTCCTTATCACTCTCTTAGCTCTCGATCTTCACCCGTAAAATCGCGATGGAAAGCCGCGCGGCGTAGTTTCCCAGAAGTTTCACGGAACGCGTTGCCCAACATCGAGAGATAACAATTTCCATTTTTCTGCTCTCCAACTACCCGGCATTCGTTACGGAGTTTTCCCAACCGGATGCACGAGCCTGTTCGAGAACGCCGTCGATTCACGTTTCACCGATCGAAATCATTATTCAAATTAATACGATGTCGCGGATCCAATCGTTAAAAAAAAAGAAAATAAATGTTTTAAGCATATATTTTCTACATAAAAAATAGAGATAAAAATAGAAATACAAGAAGTACATGCATCTATGCGTAAAGAGCTATTCATTTGATAAATAACCAAGTTTACCATACACACGTCATTCAAGTTATTGAATTTTAATATTAATAAGTGTAAACTATTTATTAATGTGATGAGTTAATCTTGAAATATTAACAATAATCAATTAATCTTAGAAGGGCTAATAAGGGCAATGTCGCAGTTAACAGATTTGAACATCGAACGTTGAAGAACGTATTTTCATACACTGAGGATGGCTTAAAGGAAACCCGAAACGTCTGTAAATATAGATAATAAATTACATTAATTGATTACGCTCTGTTAACTGCGGCATTGCCTTATTAGCCCTTCTAAGATTAATTGATTATTATTGAATTTTATTTTTGCACGGGAAAAAACGTAAATCGCGAAGTAAAAATGTTGAATATTTGTGATGATTCATCTGGTTAACGAGATAAATAAAAAGGGCAATAAGTCGAGAAATGTTGTTATTGTTCGACGGAAAGTAGCATCCGTCTCCTTCCGACGAAATCCCGTCAGTATATCCCGTGTCGTATCCGTCTACGAAGCAGGCGGCGCATCCTCTCACACCACTGCCATTAAGTCGGGGCAAACAGTGCCCTTGCCCGCTCACGCGGGATACAGAAAGGGCTGGATAATATCTTCCTAGTAGTGAGGTAACCACCAGTTACAAGGGAACCGCCATACCTCTTCTCGAGGCCCAATTAAATCATAAAATCGTAGTCCTAAGGCTTGAAAATAACACATGCTACTTTTATCCCACTCGCTTGTCGCTCCTTAGCGACAATCATTTTATCTTACTGTTCTAAGGGTTGCATATCCTATTTTACGGGCAGCGTAATCAACAATTAAACTCGAAGACCCGGAAGTTTCTCGAATTAATTCGCATTGCTAAAGCAAATTTTTATTAACTCTAGATCATTTGGGAGACATTAATTATACGTTCCTTTGATGTAACTTTATTGCCCTTGAATCTTAAAGCTTTAAAATAAATCTTGATTTGAGACATTTAAACGAGATTGTAGATACCGCGTGGAAGCGGAAATTAGATATAATTGCTGGTTAAATGCTTCGTAGCCATCACGTTCAAACAACACTAACTTATTATGCACTAACAATTTTTCTAACGATAAAATACAGACTCGGAAATTATAAACGTAAGATATACCCTACAAAATGTACAAACAAAGTCTCTCTCGAGGATCAACGTCACTTGAGGCTTAGGCAGCTATAATTTTGCGCTCTTACGCGCCATATAATCATTGGCGTAAAGAAACGTCGTGAGAAAGAACTCGTTGATGCGCAACGAGTCATCTCGCGATTATCTTACTCACATGCCGCCGGTATATCTTTAGAATCTCAGGAATTAACGGTCGACTTTCACCTCTTTCGTTTCTTCCGAAACGAGTCGTGACTTCTCGTTCCGCCAATTAAATGAGTTGCTATCGCTGGCAAATTTTTTCAATTTTTCAACCATTATTCTTTAGAATGTTATAAATTGGAAAAATATAGTTAATTACAATAACTATAATCGGAACGATTGCGACAATAAATATAATAGCACTATATAAGATTCTCATTTAGTATCAACAATATTAATATCAATATTAATTATAATCAATATTAATTAATTTATAGAAAATTAATATTGATATTAATTTTGATATTAATATTAATTTGATATCATTTTGATATTAATAATTAACTCGTTCCATATAAATAGAGATATTTCGAATTTGATCGATTTCTATCCATGAAAAATTCTCGTAACTTTGAAAGATCCCCTTATTCCTCCATTCCTTATATTTTATCTTTTTTTAAAATAAAGTACAAACATTTATTCTACAAACTTGAAAGTATATTCATAAATTTTTATAAATTTTTTAAAATCATTTTAAATAGATGAAACAATGGTCGGACTCGAAATATCCCGCTTGTACGGATTAATTATAGACAGAAATATAATAAATACAATGTAAAAAGAATTAAATAAATATCTTGATAACTTTTCCCGAAAAAAATTCACAAAAAATAAGTAATATATCAATTAAGTAATATATCAAATCGCCGAATTAGGTATTCGTGCGCGCGCGCGTAAGAAAGATTGACCAATGAACTATTTTATCCTTTCATAAAAAAACCGTCTGAATTACAAAAGAATAATAATGAAATACTATACTCAATTATGGTGAAAAAAATGGAAGACTTAAAAGACTTAAAAAATATAGAAATATGAATATATGACTTCAAAACACATTACACATTATAAAATTACATTAAATCGTACACCAATCCAATAACTTAAAATCACATTTCTAGTTTTGATGAAATTACGTTTCAAGATCGAATAGTAATAGTAATACGTAATATGGAAGTTAAAAATCGAAATGTTTGGAAAAGAATTTGCGGAAGTTATTATTATTAGATACAAGATTCTCTTTCGATGACAAAAAATATCAATAATTATATTAATTATGTTATATCGGTCATTATTTAGTTAATAATAATAACATAATTTCTCGCAAAGTTAATTTACTAAGCTACTCTTCTAAGTTTTACTTCTTGATAATTTCATAATAATTATAATTTAATGATTTTATGATTAATGCGCTTCTTCTGCTTTTAACAGTTAGAGACCTCAATGCGCTCTGTCAAACGCCGTAAAGATGCGTTGCAGACATAATGGGCACGCGGAATATTTTGATAACTCATAACATCGCGAGATGCAGAGTAATGACGAGAACTACTGTCGTGATGACTATTTTACACATGATGGAGTCCAACAGATTCAGCTAACGGACACTTCGCTCTTTTTTTTATTTTTTTGATTCGCATCCGCGGAATAAAATTGGAACGAACTGTTAGATCGAGGTGTCCAAGGCAGCCGCGCACACATGAGTGCGCTATAACGATTCTCCTCCCTCTCCTCCTCTTTTGCGCTTTAGCAAAAAAGTCACGCGGCATTTTAATGCACGCCGGGCAGCATCTCTGTCATGGTGCGTTACGACCACTAATAGTAATACCGTTACGTTGCCCGTTACGTTTTCACAGCATGAGTTCGCCGTACCCAGCGAATCGTCAAGAGGAAAAGACCGATTCACTTTACGATGCGTAAGCGATAAATGAAGATCGCGAGGAGTGACGAACGAGATCCATATCAATCGTCGCATTGTGCCCTCTCATCCTCTGTTGATCATCATCCGATGCGATGCTCGGCGTTGAACGTAACCTTTGGTCCCGAAGCATTCACCTTAAAATTTAATCTATTTAATAATACTTAATTAATTTAAAAACTAAGAATTAATTAATTTATTTTTATGTGAGTTTTTACGCGGCAAAAGAATAAAAGAGATCAAGGCTACGCGAAAAATTTGAATCAGTCGAGGATTTTTTTCATGTCGAGTAAAATGAGAATCACTGTATACATGACAACTGGCAAGATTCTTTGAACCTTGTAAGGATCGGGGAAGAAGCTGCTCGCTTTCTGCACACAGTGGGTAAAATCGAAATGCTCTGCGTTCACTGTTCACTACGATAACTACTCTTTAAACGACCTATTGTTCTGCTTAAGTTTAAATCGAATTTAAATGGACTTGCAGACTTTCCATTAATCCGGATATGAATATTCGACGTGCATCACATCGAATGGTCAGATCGACAATTTTAATTAACTTTCACTTTTAAATCGACAAGTCGAATGAGTAATAATGACTCGAATCAACAAGCAAATGCGACATATTTATATTTTTAATGCATACTTACTAGACAAAATTTTAATTAACTTTCACTTTTAAATTGACAAGTTGCGAATGCACAATGACTTTAGATAACAGGCAAATGCCTATTTGTATCTTTAACTACTATAACGCACACTTGTTATAGTGCAGCCAGACTATGCACGATTCGTGGTGATTCGCATCCTTTGATTTCGTCAAGAACATCGCTCCGCTAATGAATTGACACGAATGTTAAATGACGATTGTAAATTCGACGAATATGTTCATTTGCATTGTTTGCAAATCTTATATGACTAGAAAATTGCGAGTTTTGAACTGTCACGAATCACGAATCGCGCATAGTCTGGCCGCACCATATGACATATTATAATATCAATCCATCATAATTCAATAGTAGACAGTGTAATGTGTATTTATTTTTACAAAATCTTGAGATTTTAATCTCGATTTAATTTACTTTTTATCTTTTTCTGTTCTTCCTCTGTGTGTGTGTGTGTGTGTGTGTGTGTGTGTGTGTGTGTGTGTGTGTGTGTGTGTGCGCGCGCGCGCGGACGCGCGGAGGGAGGAGAGAGAGAACAAAAAAAGATAAAAAATAAGTTAAATCAAGATTAAAATTAAGAATATATTATACATATTTTTGAAACAATGAAAAAAATTATGAAAAAAAATTACAGATTATTCTAGACAACATTTAAAAGTAAAAGTATAAAAAGTTTAGCGGCGGTTTAGAACATGAATCAAAAATTATTTTAATATATTAAAATTATTATAATATGCTAACAAAAGTCTCAATTTTTTTATATAAATGCTTTAAATATTCAAGATGATTATGTGAAGTTTTATTGCGATGCAATTAGTTGTTCTGTAAATAAACAAAATTTATTTATTTGTTTGTAAAACAATTAATCTCTGACCGTAATGAAACTTTACATAAATTATTTGGAATTCTTATACAAGTATTTAAAAAAATTAAGATTTTTCATCAATATCTTTTAAAATAATTTATTTATAATTAAAATAACAAATAAAGTAAATAAAGTAAATAAATTAAAAAATGTGTTGTTAAATAAAAATATTATGTTATTCACATAACTTTCATATATATATATATATATAGAGTTTATTTAAAGTGTAAATATTAATACATTTCCAATTTTTCAATTTACTTTATTATTAGGGACTGTACGGATAATATGTTCTTAATTCACATTAGTATTGTTAGAAACGGACATAAAAGTCTGTATAATAACAAAGTGTCGCTTTATACATCTTTATACATATATCTTTGAGGAAAAATTTTAATGAAAGGATATGGTTCCTTCTTGATGAGAGCCACTGTATACAGGTACACGGTACTCCTGAGAGTGTATTGGATCAGCGTATAGGTTCTCTCAACCTCGTTGACCTCTGACTGAGGGCGAGCAGACCTCGGTTGGTTTTTTTTTTCAATCCAGCTGAGGACGGCTGCTCGCAAGGATACTCGCCCGTAACACCGCGACGAGACCGGTCTCCTCTTTTATCGAAGACACTTGGCGCCCCTTTTCTATCCAGCAGCGCTCCAGTGCCATCGATCCTTGTCGCTCCGGGGGGGGCAATGCCGGCGCCCGAGACCGCGACCGTCGCATTATCCGGAATACCGGACCCTGAGCGTCATTCCAACGTTTTCTGCTTCTTTTTAAGGCTTTTATCTCGACGGGACGGCTTGCACACCTCTCGAACGAAATCCTTAGAGCGAAGCTGTCTCGCTTGACTCGTCCAGAAAATTGAACTGAAATAAGCACTTTATTATTTCGCGTTTATCATCGAAATATTAGTTAAATAGTCATTACGAGAAAGCGCTGAGTTTACGAGGTAACTCTATGCGTGATAATGCTCAAATAAATATTCATTATTCGAGAAATCACGTAAACAACCAAAAGAGGTTTTCGCGCATTAGCGTCATCAGATATCCAGCTCTCCCTAGAAACGATCCATAGTTGTCAGTATGATCGACGTTTCCCATAAATCTACTATCCGGATAGGCTATCCGGAAGATCAAAAACCTCGACCCGAGTCACGGTCGAGGTTCAGAGATTAAGTTATATGTCGTGACGTTCATAGCTAGGATTTATGCTTGATCTTGGGCATGCAGGAAATGCACATTCAGGACAAGAAAGGGGATGTTCGAATCACGGTAGGAATCTCTCCCACGATTATTCAATACCGATGCCCGCGAAAGGGTTTCCGCGTGATCTCGTCGGTTGGCACGCCATAAATAATCGCGGGAATAGCCATTCAATCTCATAAGCAAATCCCTGGCGAGCATGTTTTCCGCATAGAAGAAGAAACCCGCTACTGGCGAGCTCGTAAATGCGAGTTAAGAAAAGCGGGCGCGGCTCGTAAACGCGTGGCGTAACTCACGACCCCGATTTATTCTCGAAGAAACACGCGTCGGATGGCTCCAACTGGTCGATTCCGCGTGTTCGTTATCCCAAAGAATTCGCCCGTAGCCGCGCGTAAGCATCGGAAAGAGATCACGCGGAGATAGAACGCAGAACATTTATGGCGATTTTCTCGAAGCGTCCCTCCGGAACGCTTTAGAGGCAATTTAAGCTACCTTCGCCGATATCCTCATTTATGGAGGACCGTGAGATTGCACGCTAATTTTGCGTAGACTCCAAAGCGAGAATCTTTTAACTTTACATAATCGCGCCGTGGTATAATAAAAAAGGATCTAATGATAAATTACTTTAGTATTTATTAAAGAAAATAATGTACAGACTGCCCGTCACTTAAACAAATTTTCAAAATAGAATTTAAACAAAATTTTTTCTTTTAAGAAAAATGAAAAAATTTCTATTAAACTTGTCCTTTCAAAACTTATTACTATTTTTATTTTATTACTATTTTCCTTTTTTTTATTATTTTGCAAGCATTACATTTTTTTAATATTAAAATGCTAATTTTGTTTTAGATTTTTAAATAAATTTCATTTGGATTTTTAGATAAGTTGTGTTTTATTGTAAAGAATATATATTTTTTCAATATCTAAATATTAATAACTTTCTTATCATTAACAGATTCTATTTTCTATTTGTATTTTTTTAAATATTTTTTTTTAAATAATAAAAATTTTATATAACAACATATATATAACATCAATATGTTATGAAGATCTGCTTTTTTAACATTTTTTCAAATCTAATCTTAGAAACAAGCTTTTATATAATTTTCTTCACGTAGTTGTATAAATAAAAATTGCATAACTACGAAATCCAGATGATTTATTTTAAATTTGTCTCTAAAAGTGCTACGATTTTGTAAATTGGAACTAAAATGTTTAAAAAAATCAGGGAATTTTGTTTTCAAGGCTTAAATAAACTTACTGATGTATGAAGATTACAGTTTGATACCAAATTTTCTTTGAAGTGTTTAGTCTTTTTCTGTAGATTTTGTGCTGAATTCGAATCCGGCGACCAAATTGGCCTATCACGTCAGGATTTGAGTAAATTGGTGTAAAATGTGTTAAAAAGGGCGATTTTAGCCATATTCGCTACGTGATTCTGATTAAAATAATTTTTTTTTAATAATGATTTTAAAGTGCTTTTACGATGAAAATGTTTTTTTTGTTATTTCTATACGATTTTTTTTTAATTTTAGGCTTCAGATTCAAATTCATCAATTCTAAAAACCCTCAAACACAATTTTTAATTTTAAAATATTTTAATTTCGTTGTCATTTCATGCGTGCGGCTTTTCGTACGTGAGAATCTTCCAATCTCCCTATCTCGGTAAAAAAATATATTAAAATCTCCTGACGTAATAGGCCAATTTGGCCGTTGGATTCAAATTCAGCATAACAAATTTACAGGAAATGACGAGTCACACTTCAGAGAGAAAAAAGTTCATATTTCGTCGAACTGTGTCATCAGAATCACAGCGATACGAGATATATTTGAGATTGGTGTATGAAAAATGCTAAAAATTATTTTTGTATTAAAAGATTTTATAAATTACACTCCAGCTGTTTGTACGTTCCCAACACGATCGTTATAGAATAGCCGAGTGAATGTAGGAAATGAACATAATTATTTTCACAGGTAAATCTCGTTCTCCGCTCGTAAGCAAATTGTATCATCAAGACATAGGCTCTGCATACAATTACGAGCGTTGCATTTCGCACAATTATATAAACTTGTTTGTCTAAACGAAAAGTAGTCACCGCTTAAGTGCTATAAGCGTTGGTAACCAAGGTCGTTGGTAACCAATCTCATAAGTGTACTTTCTTGGACAACGAGAGCAGCGGCCGATGGTCGGGGATCTGTGAATGCGCTGCTCGAGTACAAAACACGTTGTAAATGTTTGCCCGCAAATGATTGCCGCTACATTAGTTACGAGGAACGTCAGAGTTTGTCATTTCGAGAAAAATCAGGTGTTTTTCTTGACCAGTCATAATGTTGGTCGCAGCTGTCGCGCTCTACGATCATTATTCAAACCGAATAACAGTAAAATCCGGTCTAATAATATTCTTGCGAGGATATTATATGAAGACATTAATAATCATGAGATCATCAACGTTTTCAACTAACAGGCGAAATATATGCGTCTGTATTTCATACATATTCATATAACAAGACGTCATTCTGCTGAAAGGATGAGGTTTTAAAAAAGATACCGAAGTGAATTAAAGATCATCAAGCTGATTGGAGATTCAAGGATAAGGAGAAAGGAATGAGATAGAAGTTTACTTCAAGTATACCGAATAGGGGAATGGAATAAAGTGCGGGAGAGGTGAGCAAATGGACAAAGCGAAATCGCGTGAGAGATGTCATCTTGGAAAAAGCAGCGAGAAATGAAGAGGAAAGCGCGACTCGACAAAGAAGGAGAATAATCATCACAACGATGCGACTACGCTGAAATCATTTCTCGCGAGCTTCTCGCGTCATTAAGCTGCACGCCTCGCCGGCGCGGTCTCCCCGCTCGCGTTCCTTTTCCTACTCTTCCTTTTCGTCGTTAACTCGTTTCTTGCCCTGAACTTGAATCCATTTTTTTCCCCTTCAACTCCGCTTCTACTTACCTTCCGTGTTCCATCCGTCTTGGATCTCCCTCCGGAGAAGAGATGGTTATTGCGAAGCTACGGTATTTACGCGATGACGAACTGCCTCTGCCTGCTTTGCTTGAGATAGGAAAAGGCAACTGGAAGTAAAGAAGATTCAAGGGAATTGTAGTAGTTTGGGTTGGTGGCTCAGATACGATATTATGGAGATAAGGTGTAATTAGATAATTATTACTGTGCGATAACTCGCCGATCAAGATGATACTCGGAAGGGATATATTTTCAGTGCTCTCATAATAATCTCTTATGCACGCATGTTTCTCCGATCTCGTATAAAATAATACGTATATGAATTTTGAAAAAAGTAACATCTTATCTTATCAAAGATGTTTTATCAAGTATAACGATGAGAACGATTTCGAACGAGTTTTCGGCGAATCGATTTAAATTGTTTCAAGTTCATAAAGAAGCAATGCAGAGACACGTCCAGGCGAATCACCATCTCCATGCAAGTGCACATCGAGCGTGAAAGTGGCGTGTCGCGACGACAAGGCTATTCCTTGGAAAGCTGACATCAGTCATCCAAAAATATCGATGACGCCAACGTGTTTGTTTGGCGTGAAAGCGCGAATACATTGCAAAATCTTAGCGACTTTGTCAGCTTCTCAATAGCAGGAGGTGATTCGTGTTAAAAACGTGGGTAGTTCGGTTAGTGGCACAAAAACATAAGCAGTAAAACTTAAGCAGTAAGCGAATCAACCAATCACATTAGAAAACGTAAAGTAAATAATATAAGCAGCAAATTAAAAATGTTGATTTGCCTACTGCTTACTCGTTCTGCCTACGTTTTTCTATGCCTAGTCTTAATTTCGCGAGGATTAACCTTGCAAAGCCTTTCGAAGAGTGGAAGAGGGTTTTAGGTGCCGTTTGATGTGAAAGCTCCAATTTAGGCGTTGACTTGAGGAATTTTAACGGTGGGCGAAATTTTCGATTTCTTTTCTGGAGGTGAAACTCGCAAGGACCCGCGGGAAAGAGAGGTCGTAATGTTTCGTGGAATAAAAAAACTACCCACATGATTACCAATTTTGGGACGCCTCGCCCACAGTCTGACTTTCGTTTGGAAATTAGAATTGATTGTTGGATCCTGTTTCTTCACGCTAACATATTCGCGCCCACGTTTATCGCTGTACACGATGTTTAAGATCTGAGAGATTTTGTTCTGAACTGTACTTCATTGATTCCTGTTTAACGACTCTTAATAGTCACATTTTTATTTAACATTGATGCACAGACATGATAAAACGGGCGTTAGCATTAGTTCCCTCACTCCGAACGCGCAAAACGCACATTTACGCAAGAAGTTATAAAAACATCGTCTCTGCCGATGGACAACGGCCTCGTCATTTTCTTAGCACCTTACGTCACGACAGATGTCATATGCACGCTGCACAATGTGTTCTTACCTCATTGCATTAGCGTCGCGAGCCACTTTTAAACTTCATTGGCATATTTCGCGTATGTAAAACCAGGCGGTTGTGCCAAAACCGCGATGGGATACGCAACACTATATCGATTGCATCCGTTTCTTTCGTTTCACTATAAGCTCTAAATCTTCAGCATAGCTAAGAAGCTTTCTTGAATAAAATGTTGATAAAATTTGCTACAACATATTTTGCGTTATCATAATAAATTTTATCATCTATTAAATAGGCAACAAAAAGACTCGTTAGGAATATACTAAACTAAATTTGTTAAAAGTAATTTTGCGCTAAATCTGTTATTTCGCTATAATATTATAACAGAATATAATATTATTCATAATAATAATAAAATATAATAATATTCATTCTTATTCAGTTTCATTCATTGAAGCAGTAAAGTTTTGCAATAACGAAATGTATATTTGCTTAGCAGTAAATTAATTTTTCTGCGAATAAATTTACAATGAAGTTTAACCAACAAAACAGGTTCTATTGTAATATTGAATAACTGATTACGATAATGAAAGGAGAGTACTTTTAAAAGGTTTCGTGACTAAAAAAGCATAATAACTCGTATGTACCATAAAAAAAGACATAAATAAATAGATAGGTTAATAAACGAGCAAGAAAAAGATATAGCATCAATAAATCTTTAATCCGATGAGAATCTAAAATTGGAACGTTTCGGCTTACTTAGCCATCATCAGCTATTAATTATAAGAATTTCAAACCTACATAATGTAAACAAATTTAGTCATAATAACTGTAAATTCGGTAAATTAACGTTTCGAAAAAATAACTGTTAAATTAACTATAAACTTCGATATTAACATTTCAAAAATTGTCTTAAGTTTGCAACGGTTTTTGAGGTCCGAAAATAAAACTAGTGAAAAACCGAGTGAGAAATAAAAAGTGATGTTCAAATAAATCAAAGATGAAAGAGAAAATTAAGTAACTTATAATAAAGCAAGGATGTAACCGAAACTTCTACAGTAAGCGAGCGATGTAATTTGTTTACTCTCGTTTTTACTCTAGTTTTCTTTTCATTAGTCCCACGTACGATGCATCACAATGCAGAATATCTTATATATGACATTAAAAACGAGACTAAATGAATACGTTAAGAATATTAGACTAGACACACAAAAACACTCTGTTATCTTGGATCATATTTCCGAACACGATTATTTAATGGATTAGAAAAATATTAAAATTTTAGACTTTGAACCAAAATACTAGAAAAAATTAATTTCAGAAATAATACACATCAAGGAATAAAAAAATGGTCTCAATTTAAATAGAAGATACGGAGATAAATCGGCTGCGGGATAAATCTTTTTTTAACGTACTTAGTAGACTTGTCAAGGACACATAAACATTTTGTTTACTTGTTATTTTTAATTTGCTCATATCCTGACCGTTATAACGCTCATTTACGTTTATTCGCATGCGAGATAGACGCTATTACACCGCTCGCTTACTGTAGAAGTTTTAATCGGTTACATCCTTGCTTTATTGTAAGTTACTTAATAATTTCTTCCTTTTTGATTTATTTGAACATTACTTTTTACTTCTATTTCTCACTCGGTTCTTTACTAGTTTCATTTTTGGACCTCAAAAACCGTTACAAACTTAAGACAATTTTTGAAATGTTAATACATCGAGGTTTATAGTTAGTTTAACAGTTATTTTTTTGATACGCTAATTTACCAAATTTACAGTTATTATGACTGTAAAATTTGTTTACACTATATAGGTTTAAAATTATCATAATTGATGGCTAAGTAAGCCAAAACGTTCCAATTTTAAATTCTCGTCGGATTAAAGATTTCGTGACTGTTCGAAAATCGTTTTATTTCTACATTTTTATATGTATTTTTCTTTATAGAAACAAAAAGTTATTATCATAATGATATTACAAAAATAAATTTGTATATTATTTTTAAATTTAAAATAAAGTAAATAGAATTCTTATTCACATATATATAAAATCAGTTATGCTTCAATAATTTAAAAGCTAATTTAAAGAGGAGATCAAATATCAAGTGACATTATAATATGCATTACGATGATAATTTTCGATTTCTATGAAGAAAATATAGAAATAAAATGATCCCGAACAATCGCGAAAGCCTTTAAAAGTTGCAGTCATTGCTCATTTTTACTTTTATGTGCAATAGCAATGACAGTTTTGTTACAACGAAATTTTTTTTTTTTCAATCACAATTGCATTGATATACACAAATTCTTTTCATGTTTGACTTTTTTAAGAAGAAAAAAACATCTAATTTAATTATTTTTAAAAGTTTTTCGCGAAATACGAAAATAGGATTAAAACGTAAAAATTTAAAATAGCATTCAATGTAGCAGATACAAAAAAAATGAAATATTTTCCACTGAAATTGTGGATAATTATTCACTTTAAGGGAGTCACCTCGGTTGACCTTAACATATGTTATCGTGATCCTGAACAACATGCTGAAGATTTTAGTTGTCGTTCGTTATTTAAAAAGTTAACAAAAAAGTTAACAATGTAAAGCTATGTTTAACTCCATGATTGAAAAGTTGTAATCCCATGTGGAACTTCGTTTCGCAAAGTATGTACTTGTAAAGTGTACGTAAATGTGGACGTAATGGATTCCGCTTTTCTATGGGGGGAGACTCCATCGAAAAGCTAAACAAATAGAAGTTAGGCTAGAACCTCAGTTTAAGTGAAAAAATGTAAACTCATATACAATAGAACTTCGCTTTGTATAGTCCTCGGATTTATAACTTTCTACACAACGTACATGAATTTACAACTTTCCATCTAAATCTATTTACTTAGTTTCTTGGTGATGGAGCCCTTCCGTAAGAGAGAGGCGGAACCCATTGCGTCCACGCATATTTTACAATGCGAAGCGAGATTCCACATGAGTTAAAAATTTTCCACGCGATGCGAAATCCACTTCACACGCATGCTATCCCACTACTTTATTATTAATTTGTTTTGAGAAAATTCTTGTTTTCATTTTACGATAGGCTGTGTTTCTGCATTTAGTACTGAAAATCTGTAAATTAATAATGAATAAATTTGTTATAAACATTAAATATCAACACGATTTATTCATTTTGTAGCAAATACAAGTTTATTAGAATTTTGTTTCTTTTTTAATTTTTTGTTAATCTTCAATTTTTAATGATTAATAATAATTTTTTAACGAATAACGACAGCTAAAATCTTTTAGAAGTTATTCAGGAGAATGCCTTTGACAAAATAATAAAATTTAATAAAAGTTTATATTGGAACATTTTTAGGATTGCAAAATACAATAAAATACAAAATATATAAAAGAAAATAAAAAGTATAACAAATATCGTATTAATAAAAACTACATAGTAAGATATAAAAATTTTCGGCTTAATCTATATACGTATTTTCAAGCGTAACCAGTAGCACCGTTATATTCTTCTACCATTATTATACGAGAAACTCGAGAGTTTTTTTTTTCATATTTATATTTTTATACATGATATAAAAATCATCACGCGAGGGCAACACCGAACATCAGTCAAACCTATTATGATTATCCGAGAAATCTTTGATCTTACTATACAAATAATATTTTATATTTTGTAACAATAGTTCTCGCAATATTTTCTGATTGGGTTTTGAACCTTCTTTGAAATGAGCTCTTTGACTTTAAAAGGATTCAATAATTATCAGAGATATGATTCTTTAAACATACTCGACATGTGAGTTAAGGGTTAAGCAGCGAATATTTCACACACACACACACACACACACACACACACACACGCACGCACGCACGCACGCACGCACGCACGCAC
>JANQDE010000133.1:242144-295181 GCA_037157785.1 Cephalotes varians
CTCTCTCTCTCTCTCCCCTCCCTCCCCTCTCTCTCCCCCTCCCTCTCTCTCTGTCTGTCTCTCTCTCTCACATCGATCATTCACATTCGCCGAACCTATCGTGTATATTTTTTTCTCGCTCTTTCTTTTTCTTTCCCGAACGGACTGCGCCCGATAATTATATAAGGTAACTAACCGACCACACGCGACCGTTAGCTCATACCACGATGCCGATCGTCGGCTTTACCATGTAATTGACGCCGACGTTAACAAGTAAGATAATTCCGCGCTGCGTGCCGCGATACGTTGGGCATGGTCACGCCGCTGCCGCTCGACGAAGATAGAACGAAAGTCCCCGCGTGAATTCAGGATTCGCGCGGCTATTCTCGGCGATGCGCGCATATTTCGAAACGAGAATCTCGAGTCGTCGGCGCAAAAAGTTTACCGCGAAAAGGATTCATGGGATACGTTGCGGGATATACGCGCGGAATATTCGATGAAGCCACGTAACGATCGGTCGATCCGCGGCATTTTTTCACGTTTCGTGCGTTTCCGTCCGCCTCGTCCGAATCGCTCGCGCGCCCACTGCGTGACTTCATCTCTTAATGCACTGCTTTCCGTTGATGTGACTACGCAAAGGCATTTTTTCAGTACGATTGAAAAAAAATACATGAAGCAATCGACACTCGATCAAATACCTAATGATTTTTTCCGACAACTTTTTTCAGTCAGGTTTTATTCGATTTGGATCAAATTTAATCCTTTGTTCAAACTATTTCCCGCAAAGCGAAAATTGAGTATTTTGTTCTCAATTTTATCCAATCAGCTGAATGTGAACCAAAGAATTTTTCATTACTTAGACTGCATTGAGGGAACACTATCAGCGTTATTCTGTCTTTGTTTTTCTACACTGTTAGAAAATTTGTGTTAAATTTGACACATTTTACGTGTCTCAAACGGTCTACTCAAATTATTATGTTAATTTAACATTAGATGAATATGTCAGAAAGTAACATATGTCAGAAAGTAACACAAATTATGGAAAAATTAATACAAAAAATGTAACATTTTGACACAATTTGTGGAAACATATTTCTTCAGTAAAATTAACATTTATAATATATTAAAGTAACATGAACATTCATTTTTGATTCATTTATTTTAGAATTTATGTTTTTAAATTACATTATTTTTATGTTATTTGTTTACTTACTCATAAATTATGTTATTTTTACACTAAGAAATGTTAAATATCCATTTAACACAAAATATCCAAATAACATAATCACATTATGTTAAATTAACACTCGGATATGTAAAAAATTCAACACAAAAATTTTAACAAGGATCATTTTTAACACAAATACAAAATGTTTTTTACTGTGTAATGACCGCATCCTAATAAAGATAGAATGACACAATAGCGTTGATAGCGCTCCCCAAACACAGCCTTAAAGGAATTTATGTGTATGATTATTGATTTTTATTGAATTTAGATCCCAAAGCTGTATTGTTTGTCGATGATAATGATCGCGCAGGTTCAAACGCATAATTGAAGAATTATGCGATAAGCATCGCGCTGTATCAAATCCAATTTGATATAGGACCCCAAAGAGTCAAACCGATCCGACTCGCGCGCTCTTCTCACGCGAGAAATGGAGTCGCGCTGTGGGAAAAGTCGCAAGGTCAATCGACGATCAATCCAATCTCCCCGATGACGGACACGTTGCCTGTCGTGAAGGCGAAAATTCCAGGCATCATCGAGGTTGCCGCCGACGATACTGCCGGAGTTCGTACGTCACTGGCATGAGAGGGAAACAGGGAACGGGGGACGAGCGAACGGTTGGTCGGTTGGTCGGCCAGCGCACCGATGCGCGCCGCAGCTGCAGTCGGCCGCTGTCGCCGCCTGCTGAACTGACCGGCCGTCGAACCCGAGAAATGCTCCGCGAGAGATGTATCGTAATAAGTGCGCAAAGTGCCCCGAGGATAGGGCGAGTCCTGGCAAAGGATGCATTTGCATCTATCCTCTGGCGAAACTTCTCTCTCTCTCTCTCTCTCTCTCTCTCTCTCTTGCTCGCGCGCTCACTCTTTCGCTGTTGCGCGACTGGCCGACAACGAAGGCCAGCGTTTTAATGAATAACATTAAATTCCGTTGGCGCGGATCCCGGTCTCTCTTCTCGATAGATCGACGTCCAATAATTTTTCATTCCGCTCGCGTCGAACTGCGAGCGCGGAAAAACACGGTGATTGGAAAATCACGGGTCCCGTTAGTCGCTCGAGGAAAAGGGGAGGGTTCTGAGTTCCCGGTCTGCGGAGGGACATTAGCGGCACGATCGTCCTTTCGCGAATGAATCATAGGCCGAAAGACACAGAAGCTCCGTTTGCACGCATGCAAACGTGCGCCTCGCGTCGCTCCAGTCAGTTGCATCGCGTTGCTGCGTTGCGGCATGGAAGAAATTGCTCGGCTAATAAGAAGTTTAGCGGCTTCCTGGTTTACGTCGGAATTAACATTACGGTATACATAAATTTTTATCGAGTCGACGGGATGTAAACATCAAACCTCGGCCATAATGTATGCACCTGGCGCGGATCGCTATCATGTCGATTGCGCGCTTGCACAATTTGCACAACATTTACACATTTAGATTTGCACATTTACGCCGCGCGTATATTTTTGCTCTATTCGCAGTAAAGATGCCGCGCGATTATTTCGCAACTTCCTACATAATCGGTCTTCATTCACGCGAGAATACGGGCGGCTTCGCTAACGACATGAGCGTCACTTTAATATCTTCCGCTTTTATAACTTCCGCATTTTTTATTCAATTCCGTGTACATCAGCATTTGGCTTCCTGATTCACGGTCACAAATTTGATTGGGCGTCAGTCGCCGTGTCCGCTGACGTAATCCTCGTAGAGGCACGCCGTACTGTTACGAACGTTCTATTAGCATGACCGACGTCATGCGTCAGAAATGAACGGAACCATACGGCACGGCGATGCAACGGACGCGGGACTTGGTCGTGACAGTTTACTACGTGCATGAATTATAATTACAGTATTTGCAGCTTCCTGGTTGGCGGAACGCCTGCATGTAGCTTGCAGCGGATAAAAGCGAGAAGACGTTTTAGCATGCGTCTTCTCTCAAATGCCGTTAGTTCCCCTGTTTTGCTCGCCTCTTCCAAGAGTGTACCTTGGACGTATATACAAATGCGTAACGATATATCAAACCGTTGTGATAAAAAGCGCACGGAGAAGAATCTTGTCGTTCCATAATGAAACCGTAACCGCTTGAGAATTCCCTGCGAAAACCATTAAGCTTATTAAGCGATTAATATTGCACCAAAATTTGTTTTGTTGAAAAATTTTGTTGACAATAAATAACTTTTGTGTAAAAAAAAAAAAACGTAAACACCTATTCATGTCTCAATATTGTTTACCGGGAGCTCAAATTCAATAAGAAACTAGATGTAGTCCTTTCCGAAGCGCCTTAAGAGAATGCTGGAGTCGTCTGTATTACCGACCAAACGCACATTTCGTACTTTTCTATTTTCTTTGCTTTCCTTATACAGAATGAAAAATCCTTCTCCAGAATAAGAGAAAAAATGCAAATAAATGCGGGTAAATACAAAATAATACGAAAAATCAAAAAAGTTTTTAAATTACAGTTTCCTGTTACCACCTAGATTATTTCATTGCATAATATACTATACATAACTGCGCCATACAACTGACCTTCTAAATTAAAGTAGAAGCCTAGAGTTCCTTAGAATTCGTAGATAAGTTAATCCCTTCATTATTCCAGATGTGCAGGTCATGACAATAGCGCACAAAGGCTCAGAAGAAGTTCGGAGCGCTCTACGCCCAACTACGTATATTAACCAGAATAAGCATTAAAAAATTTTTCTTCTCCATAAAACTCATCAAACCTTATTCTTAAGATCTTTAGGTATAATTTAAGCTAAAAAAATTTTTTTCGATTTTTTTGAATATTCTAGTGGCATTACTCCTTAAATTATTTTGCCTGAAAATCATTTACAATCTGCTTGGTAATTTTTATTATGTAGATTATAAAATGTATTGTTTATATTTCAAAAATTCCTATCGTCACCGATCTTGCCAAAGTGTTCCAAACTTATCATCAAACTTAATAAAAGTTGTAGCAAATTTTGTAGTGAAATAACGAAAAATTTTCTCCATGTATCTTCAATAAATTTTTTAATTATTTATAGTTATATCCAAAATTATAAATTATAATTATCCAAAATTATAAATTTTGGATATAATTATAAAATATATAATTATATTCAAAATTATAATTTAATCCTCAGTATAATTAATGATTTCTTTACGTAAAGCGATGTTGGGAAAAATTTTGTAGTTTTCTGTAAAGAAAATTTTTGAAAATCGATGTCAAAATACATGAAAGAATAGTTTTGCTGAAATACAGAAATATAGATCTGAAAATAATTGTGTTTGGATCAAAATAATTATGTAAGACACTTAAACTAATTGTTAAAATGTTAAAACTTTTTGCAGCATTAACGTTTGAGTTTCTACATAATTATTTTGATGATCTATAAAAATATTTTCAAATTTGTTTAGCTAAATTTTATTTTTTAGATATTTCAGCAAAATTGTTCTTTTCCAACAGGATAATGCTTCGTACAAGCCAAAGCAAATGTGATTTGAGCAAGATGAATTCTTATAATGGATTAACTTTCAGTCATCCTGACTTCAATTTTTAAATCTTATTTGTGAATTTTACTAAAAAAAGAAGGTTCAAAATCAAGACCAATAAAAAAGAAAGTTTAATATTGAGAGTGCAATATAATAAGAAAGAATTATAACAATATTAAAAGAATAAGCTAAACTGTTTCATTAAAAATTGATATATATTTTAGAAGTCATAAAATATAAAAAGGAATAACAAAATGTTAGATATTAATAAGTTGCAAAAATTTCTAATTACAATCTTTGTTTTATTTATTTTTATAGATCTTAAAATACAGAAAAATATTAGGATGCTTAATAATTTTGAACTTGAGTATATAATAATAATTTGCTACGTAAAAGCATAAAATATGCCGTGTCAAAAAAAGAAAGAGAGGAAGAGAGAGAGAGAGAGAGAGAGAGAGAGAGAGAGAGAGAGAGAGAGAGAGAGAGAGAGAGAGTGAGTGTAATATTATCGATGTGTAATATTATATACAAAATATAATATAAAAGATAGAGTTAGGCTAGCCACTTTTACTCAAACTATTTTATCTTCATACAATTATTATAGACTAATAGGAATTGTTTTAAAATGTTGTATATGTTTATCTATCTCAATAATTGAGCACTCATAGATTCTTAATACACTTCATAAATAAAAAAAATTCGTGCTGAATATAAAGAGCTCAATGTATCTTGAGGCCAATGAGGCAAATTAAGCCATGAAGATAATTGTCTAATAAGATTATATAATAAAATAATAAAGGAATTACGCACATTAATAAAATCTTCAGTTAATTCAATTTTATTTTTATTTATAATAATTTATAATACTTGAATATTCTCTTCCTCTAAATACTTTAATTAATTAAAATTAAAATAAAACTAAAAACTTAACGCTTTACAATAAAAATTAAATTATACTAAAAATATATCTTAAAAAATATAAAATATCTTTAATCGTTAACGTAATATGAAAAATAAAAATTAACCTCTTAAGAGTTACAAAAAAGAAATTTGAATAATTGATCCAACTAGTCCCATATCGGTGTCGGCTGAAATATTTTTTTATAACTAAAAATAAAATAGCAACTTGAACATTGAAGTTTAAAAATACATTAATAACTTATGTAAAAAAAATACCTAATTTTTATTGATCACTTCAGTTATCACGTAGATCAAAAAGAATATTCATCTATATTATATTATATAATAATTTTACTTTTGAAAGAAGACAGAAGAACAAAAAAGCGCACAGTTTACCTATTGACGGTCGAACGTAGTTGACGTATTCAGCGCAATACTGTCATTTCTGCTCCTTCTTACGCAGCCATCGACGTGTTCATACATATTCATACACGCTTCAGTTACTGAAATATTCGCGCGTATCTCACCTTTACTCTACTATTTTTGTCATTGAAACAAGATTCTGAAAACACAGATAGGTGGCTTAGAATGAAGTTGAAATAAATTAAGATAAGGCGCTTTCTCAGGATTATCTCTTTAATCAAATACGCTCGCAATATTACGAAACTATCTCACATTAAAGCGCCACGGTAAGTATCACGTGCGAGAGACTCGCGAGAGCATTAATAATAATGACGAAAAGGCGGTGCTGATGAGTCAGTTGATGAGCCAATTTGCATGAACCTCTTAGCTACTGTACCTCTATTCATGCCGGGGGGGAAGGGGTGGGCAAAGAGTGGATACGTTCGTAATGGACTGCCGTCTCTCTCCCGAGATAGCTTTTAAGCAGATCCAGCGCAGTCGAACGATTCTCGACCGCATATAGACAATAATGATCACTTCGTAAGCAACTGGTACGCTTTAAGTATGGCCGACTGAAAAATTCACCGAGAAGAATTGTAAAACAACTGTGACGATAGCTCGAGAAACTAAACCTCTTTGCGCGATTTTGCAATCCGCTTAATCGCAGTTCGAAGTAGCCGCTTCGACCGTAATGAAAAGAGGAGGAAAATTATTTGTAAAAATACTTTGTATTATCATCGATTGCGGGAAGATAATATCACTATTCGCGAAGGATAACGACTCATACATCGGCGATTTCTACGTTTTACGCCACTTGCGGTGTATTGGGACGATCATCATCCCGCGATTTTCTTTCCAAAGTATTAAGAGTATTATAAGAAGTTCGAAACGACAGTAAAATCGCCGTTAAATATAGGCGTCAAGTAATACCCGACATTTTCAATAATCTTCACTCTTCTGTGCACTCTCGCGCGCATTACACGACCGTACATGCATGCGTTTGCATGCATTCAACTTCCCCGGATTTTCTCGACTCTTCTCTCTTCCGTCTTTTCGCATCATCTTCCTCGTATATGTATATATATATATATGTTCTTGGGGATTTTGCCGAGGGCACGCCAAAACGCCGAGATCGGAAGATGGGGGGAGGAAAAATTCCAATGTCTTTTAGAATATGTCGAGAGGCGAGATGAATCGCGCCGAGGAGCAAAGGCCGCGACACGCGAAATACCTCAGGACAGTCTGATGAGATCGCTGTTGAGAACGCTGATTCACGCGCGAAACTTGTGTGCTCATTGATCGTCGATCGCCTGAAAATGGATATGTACATATGGTAATGGATATAGCTCGCAGGGATGTTCATAAATTGCATACAAAGCATGCATTTACGCAAAACGTACTTCACTGTGCGTACTCGACCTATACTTTAATCTACGATCATATTTCGATCATATCCCCACGAATAAATCATGCGTGTACACATGCGGGAAAATGTGGAAATAGTCTTTGTGGCGAAAAATAAGCGCAAGAAAATTGGCCGCAAGCCAATCTGCGTTATTATTACATAATATCACATTACAAATATTTACAATTTTAGAAAAAAATTTCCTATATAAAAAAACTTTCTTAGTTTTCTTAGTATTTTTATTCAATTTTCCAGGCAAAATTAAATCATTTTTAGTCACAAATTTTTAATAAATTTAATTATTATCTGATCTCTTATTTTTCTCATGATTACAAGTTGCTCATTTAGAATGTCAGATTTAATAAAATATTGAATAAAAAATTTTTAGAAAATAGACATTGTACGTTGTATACAATTCTTCATTCTTTTATTTTCAATGTTATCTCTTTTGGATTAAGAAATGTTTTTGTAAAAGAAAATAGAATTTAAAAATAAAAAAGTCAGCGTTTAAATATTGTCTCTGTTTATTTCTTTGTCTTAGAGTTGACAGAAATTCAGAGTCGAGGATATGCGGTTAGTGGGATAGTTAGTAGATTGTTTAGGATTTTGTTATCTCGGTGTCATGTGTGGGAATAATTTTCGTACGTTTGCTCTCTTTTGTGCTGATTTCAGTTAGTATCGAGTGACATTTCTCGTCGTTCGTTATTATTTAGCTACAAAATTTGTTTATTTATCTGTTTTTTAGAAACGAAATCTTCTATAGTCTTTTTTATTATAAACAATTTTAAATAGATCATAAACTCTGCATCTTACAAGGAAATCTCTCGAGGTGTACCTCATCGATTTTGATGAAATTGTGATATGTTGTAGAGCATCGAAAAATAAGAGATGCGTATTTTTTTTATCGGCTAATATTCATTTTAAGGGGGTGAAAACCACCCCTAAAGTTCACCCCCAAAATCACATTTCTTTGAATATCTCCGATTCTATTGAACATTTTTGAATGAATCAAAATGGAAAAAATTTATCACGAAAAAAGCAACAAAACCATATGGGTCTCGTTTCTGAGGGTTACAACTCTTATATTTTATAGGGGTAAAACTAGAAATAAATGACTTTTGTGAGTTTCAAAGAAAACGATTTTCCATCCGATTTCTCTCGTAATTATATATCTTTTTTTAAAAGATCTTATAATCATTAACAGATGAATTCCATTCGAGTCTAATAAGTACTTCAAAAATCACGGTCTTTGAAAGAAAAAAAATCGTGGAATTCATAGGATGTAACAGCAGCATGTTCGTATTTCACTTACAAGGAGACTAGTATATAAAGTTTCTAACATGAAAATAGAGAAAGGTTCTCTCATCATATTAGAGTACAGTTTAATCATAATAATTAGTTGTTTAAAAAATCGAATGTCGAAATTGTGAAAATTGTATCAATGAGTCCCGGTTTTCTTTTATAAACATCCTGTGTCGTGTATTGAATTAATCAAGAAATGTCATGTATCGGCTTAATAGATTAAAAATAACACTTTTTCTATTTGATTTACAAAATAAAAAAGTATTCGAAAAATCTATTTCGATAAAAATTTCCTGAGCCCCAGTAAAAATTCTTAATAATTGTTCAAAAAATTCTCTGAGAGTTTCAGGTGTTTCCTAATAACAAACGTCCTGTGTCATGTGTTGGATTAATCGAGAAGAACCTCGGTGACCTTATCCGCAAGCAATAAGCATCTGATAAACGAGGCAACGACGCAATAGACACAGTTACTGCACAGTTATTAGCCGACTGACCTTCGTAATGATTCTCGCAATTTGACTTAATCAAAATGCGAAGTTCGAGTTAAAGGTCACTAGCCGAGTCGAAATTCCGCGCTATCGTGATTATCTCGCTGTTTGCTGAAAGCAGTTGGAAGCAGTTGAGAAAACAACCAATTTTTTGAGGATGCATGCGCTCGAGAATGTACGTTTGAGATGTACTATCGAAGTGAACGATCTCGCAACCATGTACCACGCGAGGAAACGCAATTTATCGCGTCTCTGCGGGAGAATGGTAGCCGAGGATGTACCGGGCGGGGAATCCAATGTCAAAAATACCATCAGCATTTCTCCGCTCGGGAAATCACCTCTCGAGATCTTACATGTATATCTTTATATACAAGGTAGGTCGAGAACAGATATAAATGAAATGGAAATTCCTCCTGGCGTGCTGAAGTATCTACGGAAAATCATTTGTAGGCAACAATCGCGAGAGAATCCTTTTTGCAACGGAGAAGTCTCTTCTATCTTGTTATTAAAATTATGCAATTATATCAGAAACTATGAGTAAAATAAGCTTGAAAATTAATTGAATTATGTTAAATCGTTATAAAGAACTTGGTATTACGAATCGTTAAAGTCCTTACTTACGAAGGACTTTAGTATTATGAATTCTTAAAGAAATGAAAATTAGCAGAAATGATGGCTTTTAGATAAACAATGATTCGCAAATATTTTCTTTATTTACACATCTATTAAATTTTCTGTTGAGAAGTTTGTTTTGAGAAACATTGTTAGATAACATTTCAAACTAAAGAGTGTTATTTCTCGATGTTTAGAAAAATGAATCGAAACATACGAAAGTTAAACAAAAATTGATTTAATTAACTTATCAGTTTATTATTCCGGCAAAGTAAAATGTTTTTACACGCATGACTTGAGGAGATAGCTCAAAGAAACCAATCGTCTTTTATCAACGTAACATGAAGTATATTCGACTGGGATGACGAAGAATACGACAAGACCGAGTAGTTGGTTTTCCTTTTGTCAGTTTGTATTGCGTGGCAGTGTCTTGCTATTGATGATACACGGCAGGAAAAAGGATCGATCAGGATTGTGACTGGAGACACTGGGACTCGCCTCGCACAGTTCCTCTTATCCTTCCTCCCCCCTCTTCACCGAACTGTAATAAGCTGCTAGGATCCTCGCTCGCTCGTTGCTAGGTGGGTGTGTGAAACGTAAAGTCGGCGATCCGACTGGATCTCTCGGGCCGATGCACCGCAGATTGCGAGTATCCTTGCTGAGGTCGAACGCTGTACGAGGCTTCGTCG
The DNA here is from genome assembly GCA_037157785.1 of Cephalotes varians. NCBI lineage: Eukaryota > Metazoa > Arthropoda > Insecta > Hymenoptera > Formicidae > Cephalotes > Cephalotes varians. The sequence continues at coordinate 252,601 of JANQDE010000133.1, forward strand.
AAGGTCGTTGCCTGCTCGATATACCCGGTGCTCGTCTAGAAATCCGCGCGTCAATTCACTCGCTCGATTACCACGAAAAACTATTGAATTCCGATTCATTAAATACTTGGATACTTTCCAAGCTATATTCTATATTTCACATGGTCTGCCGATTCTTGCCAAGAAAGCGACATTCAATAAAAAGAAAGAAAGGCAGAATTGTTGAAAGATGTTATTTTAATGATAATAAAACAGAAAATTCATATCTTTTGCCTTGTTCAATTTTTTTGCGACTTAAATAAATTTCATTAATTTGGTGCATCACAGATATACTTATGCGTGCACAATCACATCATGTGATATTGCCGACATATCTGATGACGTGATATTTTTCACTTGTCACTTAGTATTGCCTAACTATAAAGTAATTCGATATCTTAATAATTATCTTTAATAATTATATTAAATACGCAACGAGAATCAATTTTTTGTGCGGATTATATTGCAGCAGATTTCCATATTCTACATGATAAAGACGAATATATACACTACACAGGTACGACATAGTATCAAGCAGAAAATTAATTTTATCGCATCCATCATATTTTTCGAATCGAGATAGTACAGAGAATTTCCAAAGTATTCTTTAAGTATTTTAAGTATTTTTTCTTTTCTGGTCTATAACTTCTCTCAGGAATTTAAAGGAGTACAATAAGAATACTTCAAGGAGTTACATGCGCATCATGTTTAGAATTCCTGAGAACTTCTCATATAAAGTTACTCACATTCATATAGAGTTACTTTATATCAACAGATATATAAACTTTAGAAATTTATGAAGAACAGTTTTTGGGAACAAAGAGAAGGGCAAACGTTATCAGCAAAGTGTGATCGAGAACTGTCAAAATATTTTATTTACTGGCATCTTAAAGCTCAATTTTGGGGATTCGTCTTCTTCAAAGAATCATTTCGCTAGAACCTGGATGAAAGACCTCACAATACTGTGCTTTTTATGGTTTTTATGGCTGCCTGTATGGTTTTTATTTACAAGAAATAAAATTCTGCCGCATCCATCTGACGGCAATGCCGCGTATCGCTTGCAGGAGTGACTTTAATGAATTCGCTAAGAACTCTTCAGATATTGATTTTTCTAATTCCATAAGCATTCTTTAAAATGAATTCTCCATGAACTTCTATTCATCTATGTATCTGGTTAATAGTCGTTGTGGCCACGTTCAAGACCAACTAAGTCTTCTCCTTTTAATCCTCATCGAGAATGATCGGTCTCAAAGCACGATAATTATTCGTTTGATTACATTCATTGTCCGCGGAAATGGCATTTTCGATTATGGATTACTATTCTCATTAATAGCCATCACCGGTCATTAAGGACCATTGTCGGGCGACTACTGAAATCCGATTAGTGGTATTTGAAGAAGAACTTATTCGCGAAGAAATTTCAATCCTGGCTATAGACATGAATCGTAATTGAAAACCATGTTTAAGTGAGATACTTATGGATCGTTTAACGATGAAAACCAAAGTGAAAATAGAATTTATTCATCGAAAAGATTGCGAGAGAGGATATTAAATAATAATAGGAAAATAATTATGAAAAATAATCGATCAAAAAGAATTTTCGCGAAATCCAGAAGAAATAATAGATAAATATATGTTTCTTTCTTGCCTCTCAGTTTTGAAAGAGGTTTTACAACGATCTTATATAAGTTTTATTTGTTGTATAAATATAAGTTTGACGCTGCGTACTCTAAGATTAATTTTTATAAGTTAATTTTGATTTGATCTAGATAAACCTAGAAGTAATGTAATTTCTACTTTTCGTGAAGAAAAAGCAGCAATTATTTAAGTACTTTTTACGTTGTAATAAAGAGATTGATACAGGACGGAATTCGGAAGATCCGGAAAGAAAGAACGTTTACAATAACTATATACAGGTGTAATTCAGAAGAGGAAACGGCGAAAGGGAATGTAAATTATGCGTAAATATTCCCTTTCTCGGGCATCTCGGAGCGAGATGAAATCGACAAGAGAAGAAGGAGCAGCGCTCGTTCAGCAGCGGTCCGGTTTTTGCTAGCGGGATGCAAGGACAGGCGACGACGGTTACTACTGCTGCTTGCTACTGCTATTACTGCAGCACGGAAAGTGGTCAGAGAAACGTGGCGTGCACTCATGATTACTATATATATTTCTTGAAATAATAATAAAACGTAGATCCGTATGGATTGCGACACTTATGGAACGGATACGACGCAGCGGTTGAACAATGGTCGGTTCTCTCACTTCACTTTGGCGTCGTTTTTTGAGCTCTCACTGCGAATTCGCTTATTCGTAGATAAATTGACTGATTCTATAATAATGTACATACGTATGTTACGTAACACTAAATAATAGAAGATCTTTATTGGATCTTACACTTCTTTACAAGCTACTTTACAAGCTACACCACTCGTTCTGAAGTTTTAGAGTAAATTTGATGATTTCATATTTTGTCGAGAATTTTACTTCATGATGAGTATCATATTTCTCACGGAAGATTTAAACCAATAATTCCAATTATGCAAATAAATCTTTTTATTTAATGGGCATTTTTCGCTTGCCACTTAGCACTGATTGTCTAATTTAATTTAATATCTATAATAATTATTATATCCTCTTTTCTCCTTTTTTATCTTTTTTTTCTATTGGCATTGTGTCAATTTCTGCAGTCTTAATATCATTTGCTGGTGCATACATTAAGGCTTCTGTTTTCTCGCTGCAACTATATGAACAATGACTTCGAAAATCCTAAAAACACTATGTATTATGTAAATACTTTGAATTTTTTTTTTATTTTATGCTGAAATCAATTAATTTTCACTGTTCGTATTTGATGGTGGAAATGGATGAAATATACCAAATATTTCCTTTTTCATTATCTTGCGTTAACGCATAATACATAACATATAATTTATAGTCTATATTCTATACTTAGCGAAAATGAACTTCATAACAGTCAAGATTTACATTAATAGAAATACAGATTTACATTTTTATTAATCTATGAAACGAAAAAAAAATCTTATATATTTTGTTAATTTAGGCTATCGAATATAATGTCATGTTTGAAAGAATTAACTTGTTTCAACATATGTTACAAGAAAAGAATTTTCTCGTGTGACTTCTCATTTTTTCATAACTTCGTAACTTATAGCAATATGATGAAAAGAGAGATAAAGGTCTTAGATAATAAATCAAAAACTGTATATAAAAAAATAGATGAATAAATATATAAGTAAGCAAATAATAAATGTGAGAATATAAAAATATAAAAATGACGTAATAATAATACTATTTCTCACATTTTTCGATTCCTCGAGTTGGCGATCGTAACGGAGAATTTAGCACCGACGCTCATGATTCCGTTGTCTTTGTTTCAGGAGGATGGTGGTATCGAGTATTTCAACACCATTGTGGTACAGCCACACCTGAAGCTGGTCACGAACCAGGGCAGGGGTTTTCATGTGAGATGCAGATACCAGACGCGCGACAAAGTCGTAACGAACGATCAGACTCACGTGTCCATGATGCAGTCTTTGCCGTTACAGGTAATAAAGCGTTCAGCGATATGAAATATCTTCCTGAAAATTTATCAGACCTTATCGATTAAAATGTTAATATTTCAGTGAAATTATGCTGATTATCTTCACATTTTATTTTGCGAAGATATCACGTAATTCATCTGTATGTAAATATCCATATATTGGTTTTCGAATAAGTAAAAGTTAAAAAAATTTGAAGAGAAATAAATGAATAAATTTTAAAATATTTAAATTGCGAACTGCCCGCAGGCGACCGCACCGATGCCGGGATGCACGATGAAGATCTTTAGCGGTGATCCAACGCAGCATCACGTGGCAGAGAATGTGAAGATTGGCGATCCCTTGACCTTGGTCATTAGCATCGACAAACAAGAGATGTTCGGCTTGAAGATCTCCGATTGCCTGGTACGCGACGGCCTCGGATGGGGCGAACAGCGGCTCATAAACGATGAAGGGTAAGTGAATTTGTGAGGAGATGAGACTGAAGATGTCTTAGATAAGATTTTTAATAACAAAGACGAAGATAGCGATAAAGAGAAAAATCGATCTTTTCCGATTCCTTCCTTTCGTGATAGAATCATTCGACTTGTCCTGTTCACAGTTGTCCGGTCGATGGCGAGATAATGGGACAATTCACTTACAACGAGGACAAAACAGAGGCCAGGGTGAACTTCCAGGCGCACAAGTTCCCGTATACGGCGAGCGTGTATTATCAGTGCAACGTTAGACTGTGCATCAAACATGGCGGAGGATGCAATAATACGGTACTGCCATCATTATGATATATAAGCTTTAGTTAGCTTGAATAATGGTCGTCCATGAGAACTGCTAAGTACTACATTTATAATAATCCTTTAATGATTTTATAATGGTTATCTATCATTCAAAAATATCGAGACATTTACCTCTCTGGCACAATTATTCGATTGAACTTACTTACGTAATATGTTACACAAATGCACGCGAAGTGTTATGTAATATTTGACCCCTAAGAATGAATATCCGAGCTCCACATCCTCAATTGTTTCTCAAAGACTCGCCGTGAATAGTTATCGTTTATTTTCCGCTTGCAGCCGCCGTTGTGCAATACGATAGCCAGACGACGCAGGGACACCGATGACGAGGTGAAGAATGTCGAAGGTCTGGACGGCACCCCGGCCACAATCGAGGTGTACAGTGGTCTGTATGTCAACGAAGCCTCGGATGTTGGTTCCAAGTCGGACTTCTCCGACGACGTCTTCCGAGAAAGGGTAATACAAGTTTAAGTGATTTTCGCTGCAACATTAACGGAAATAGTCATTCAATTTTGTTTAAGTATAAACGCTGTTTTTTACATCTTAATTAAAAATCATGAACTACGTATATTATGGATTGTTTTATTAGTATTTGAGATAAGGATTGAGGAAGAATTCCGTCATTATGTAGGTAGATTTATTCAATATTTTCTAAAAAGTAAGGAGAAGTATAATAATAATTAAAAAAAAAAATGAATTTTTGATAAAAAAACATTTGTGACTGAGTTTTATTTTCTCGCTGTATAAAAATTATCCTAAATGACTATTTAATAGCTTAGAGTTGCACATTTAACTTATTCTGACATATTTTCGAATATTAAAATAAATAAAATCTTAGCAAAATTTATGCAGATTATCAGCAAATTCGAGCAGAATGTTAGCATCAACCATATCTGCATCTAACTTGTTCTATATCAAGGCAAAGCCTGCTGATATAATTTGACAGCAGAAACCGAACAGAATCTGCAGTCAATCTGCCACACTCTGTTAATTTATTCTATTCTATCCTTGTCGTTCTGTTCTAGTTCTATTATATTCTTGCTGGCGTTCAGCCAGCCAAAAAAATTTATGCATTTTAAACAATTTGAAAAGTACACAAGGATCGTTAAGTTCGTTTTTTTTTTTTACAATTTCACTTACTAAATCCAAAAATCATAGTCAAATTAATCTTAGTCCAGAAAAAATTTTGGAACACGTTTTAAAGAAAACAGCACAGAAGAAAACAATAGTTGATTATATCAAGTTATGTCAGTGAATTTCTCTCAATATATTTTTATTAAAACCATGATTTTTATACTTGAACTAAAAAATAAATATAGAAGGCTATTATTGTATAGCGTTTATGAAGCGGAATATTATGTATTAAATTAGAAAATAGCGGGTTTCGACGCGAAACAAAGTCAAAAATTATAATAAAAACACACGAGTAAGTTCGCAAGTGTATGATAAATATTTGTATATAGCACTCATCACGTATTTATTTATTAAACACGCATGATGTCAGAAAACTATGTTCTATTTATGAAACTTCTTTTATCAATAACTTTTTAATAAATAACGAGCGACTAAAACCTTTTGAATGTTATTCATTATTCATTCATAACTTTAACAACATATGTCAAGGTTAAAGCCATTGAAAATGCCTTCTCTAAAGGAGTTTTACTCTATTTCTCGTAAGTATAATAAAATAATAAAGAGTGCAAAGATTTTTCATCCGTGTTCTATTAAAATAATGATGAAATGATGACTTTGAAGGCGGGTTCCTAAAATTAGACTCCAAGATAGTAAATAGTAAATAAAGTGTATTTTGAGTAAACTTTTGTTTAGTTCTGTAACTTGTCGTTTATATATGTCCCAAAAATTTCTAAATTTTCATTAAAACTCTATAAAATATAAATTTTTATTTATAATCATTCGAAATACATCCCTCTTCCTTTGAAGAAATACAATGTTTACAACAGTCATATAGAAAACTTTAGAAAACTCCGCTGAAAGTTTTTCTTTAAGATGATCGAAATGGCCTTAGTTGAAGTCTTTTGAATATCCAAAATAGTATCGAATTGCTTTCCCTTCAGCTTTATTTTTAGTTTCGGGGAAGAAAATAGTCACATAGTGCCAAATCTAGTGAATATGGGAATGATTAAGAACTAAGACCGATTTGGAAGCAAGAAATTTACGATATTTGCTTCATCTGTGATTTCTCGATTCTCGAATGTCACAAAGGTTGTCGGTTTTATACTTGTGGTAAAATAACCATCAGAGGGAATTCAATTCAATTTACAGAATTTGTGAACGAAACTTCAACCAAAATAGTGCAACTTTATTTATATAAATGACGCCACTAGTACCGTCCGTACGAAGAAAGTTCGGAAACTTTTGGGACAAATCGTGTATGTAAGAATAATAGTTATTATTAAAATTCAGTAATCACGGATGCTCGCAACTCGCCGGCTCGCGTAAATATACACAATCCCGTCTCGCGACGCTACATATAGTTGATAAACTCGACGTAGAAACTCTGCTACCGTGTCTCTTGATATTCAAATTTTAAGTTTATATTTTCTTATTTTTATGTTTAAAATCAATAAATAGTAAAAAATAAAAGCTGTAATTTATATAATATATATTAACTATGTTGTAACAATTAATTTTTACAAGAATATAATTTACTCAATAAAAAAAATCATTTTCTTGAAATGAGTAAATATAATTGGAAAATCACTAATTAGTAAAAAATAAAAATTATATTTTAATAATTATTATATTGCAGAAAATAGTTTGTTATGATTAATAAATGATTATCTTTATAAAGAAATTATGTTCTTTAAATAAACACATATAATTTTTTATTTAAAAAAAGGCGTTCATGTAAATTAATGATTTCTTTAAATATTAAGGAAATTTTTCTATTTTTGACTTTGATATTTCTTTCTCAATATATAATCTAATTATCCAATACATAGTATTCCATAGTATTCCATTTTATAAATGCTATACAATAATACAATAACAGACTTCACTATATTTATTTATTTTTTAGTGCAAATAAAAACTACGATTTTAATAAAAATATATTGAGAGAAATTCACTAACATGACTTGATAAACTGATATAGTCAATCAAATGATATAACTATTTTCTTCTGTTTAAAATAAGTCCCAAAATTTTTTCTGAACACTAAGACTATTGTGATTAACAATTAATATGATCCTTTAACTCGTCTATGTAATAACAAATTTAACCCTCTATGGGCCGAATTTTTTTCTTAAGTATAAAAAATGTATTTATTTTAAAATTTTAACATTAAATTAAAATTAAACTTAAAAATTTATTTATTTAAAATTTATTTATTTATTTATTTATTTCATAGGTTGATGGTGCCAACCATCATCAATATTATTAATGATTATTTCAGAGACATTATATAATTAAGATGTATACGTCATCTTGTGAAAAAACTAAAATTATTGATGTATTAGAATGTTACCTGAAAGTTACACGGGCTCATAGAGGGTTAAACAATTCTCGGCCTAACTAACAAATTTCGCAGATATTAGTCCTTATTAAAAGTCATAGTTTATTAAACTATTCTAATAGTAATCTTTTATATTCATATACAAATAATATAATCAGCAATGCTTAATAATAATCGCGATACATGTTTCAACTATTAAAGTCTTCTTCAGCCGCTCTATTGTGATGTCATTTACATTCTTAGAATATGTGATTCGGTGAAACATATGAGATAACTCAACAAATTGAGATGAGTCCACGTTTTGACCAAATCACGGCCAGCGTATCAACAATTAATATGATCCTTTAACTCGTCTATGTAATAACAAATTTAAACAATTCTCGGCCTAACTACAATGCGTTTTTATAATATTAAACACCAAAAATTTAATTTGGAATTTATTAAATACAACTTTGGACATGAATTATGTGATTTGGTCAAAACATGATCTCAATTTGTTGAGTTATCTCATATGTTTCACCGAATCACATATTCTAAGAATGTAAATGACATCACAATAGTGAGCGGCTGAAGAAGACTTTAGTAGTTGAAATATGTACCGCGATTATTATTAAGCATTGCTGATTATATCATTTGTATATGAATTGTATATCTAAGATTACTGTTAGAATGGTTTAATAAACTATAACTTTTAATAAACGCTAATATCTGCGAAATTTGTACTCGTTAGTTAGGCCGAAAATTGTTTAAATTTGCTATTGTGATTAATTTTTGGATTTAGTAAAATTCAGTGAAATTGAACGTAAAAAAAACAAACTTAACGATCCCTTAATGCTCTTCAAATTACCCAAAATGCTTCTTCTAAACTTCTTTGTCACAGATACTTCGCAAGATTAGATTTCGATATCTAGAAACTCGAGTAACAGAATTATTAAATAAACTGGGATCAAATTTATTTCATTTCATCATTTTCCGGATTTTTCTTTTTCAGGCTATCGACGATCCGAACACCATTTGCATATCGCAGAGGAGTTTTGCTATCGGGATTGCCGTCGCCGGTCTCATACTCATGCTGGCGGTGATAGCCGCCATCCTGGTGCTGCTTGCCAAGAGACGGCACAAGAGCGTGTCCACGACGGGCTCGTCTATCTACAGTGGACCGTACACGAACACCGCTTACAGCCACAGTAGCTAAGTCCGCCTCGTTCGGCGCGCGATTGAGATATCCGGGATATAGAAGATTTTCGTGTTCCCGTGACTTCCTCGCGGGATCCAGCAAAATTTTACGGCAGGTCTTCTCGGACAGTCTCGATGAAGATTAATTAGATTATTTTTAGTTGCTTTTGACGCAAGGTCAATTCCGAGGCAATCGAAGCCATCGTGTGGTGCCGAGGTTCGACAAAACGAAACGAACGAAACGCGGATCTCTTGCTCAACTATTGACATAGCGCTGTATCCTTTTCGTAGTTTCGCAGGATGGCCTCGGTCAGTATAACGGCGATGTTTCAAGGTGTTTAGAGAAATGACGATATAGTTCAATCCTGAATATCAGTCTTTTCTATCTCTTCTTCCCTCACTGTCTCCACGTCATTCTTTCGACCGGTTTTACAATGGTCCTCGTAATTCATAAAGTGAAATCCGAATTCATGTTCAGTTTTAATGATACAATAAATCGTTGAACAAGTAAATCATATATTTGATATTAAAAAAAAGTAAAAAGAATAAGAAAGATATAAAACTCCTTATATAATCAAAATTATAGCGCGCAATTTTGTAGAAAAAATTATACAGTTATATTCTTACAAGAGAAGAAAGATATACTTTATACATATCGGTGTTCGAATTTTATGCATTATTGGGACCTGTCTGAATAGGATCGCGAATTTCTCGCTTCGAGACAATTTGTTATTCAAATCGTACTTGAGATAATAATTATTCCGTCCGCGCTATATATGTATATATATGTATGTATTTTTTTAGCTAAATCCTTTGCTCCGAATGTCTAACGAATCGACATGGTTCATTCTGTTGCATCATTCTAATATATGTATATACATATATACACATCTAATATACTATGCTAGTATACTACACTAGTCCGGTGTACACTGTCCTACCTAATATATATCTATTGCACTAAACATACACGCACGAAAATACTCGTGCTTGTCTCTCAACGATTTGACACGATTGTCGTGCGCGAATTCATTCCAGTTAGAATTTAAGTCCAAGTCAACGCTACGCGCGAACTTTTCAATTAACTCAATCAAATACTCCGATGATCCCCTGCGTGTGATCGTTAACATTTCTAATACCGACATTTTTGCGCTTTGCTCCGATGTGATTTCTAATTTGAAATTTTCCTTCGAATCAAAAATAAATTTACATATATGCGTGCGAATACACGAAGAAATAGGAAATACGCGTAGAAAATAATTGATGTCGATATTTTTGATTATATATACATTAATTCAAAAAGTTACAAAATGGCAGTCAAATTCTCGAATCTTATTCTTTTTAAATTAAAATTTTTCTTAACTTTTTCAATATGGGATGCAAAAGCCTAAATATACAGGACATTTTCATATACAGATCATAAATTTCCGTGTACGAAATCATAAATTTTCAAGTATTTTATGCACAAACAAATGCGAATTTTTTTAAATAGCTATTCTAAAAGGATACAAATATATAAGTAGATTTGAAATTGAGATTTTTAAATTTATTTTTGTAAAAAATAACTAATACAATCTATTTCATTACTGATTTCGCAAAATTTTATATATATATATATATATATATATATATAAATTTTGGAATCATTGAATATCAGAATTTCAAATTTCAAGATGGCGGATCCAATATGGCGAAAAATTATGCGAAATCAGTAATGAAATAGATTATATTAGTCATTTTTTACAAAAGCAAATTAAAAAATTTCTTTCTAAAAATCTACCTACATGTTCATATCCTTTTATAAATATAACTATTAAAAATTTATCGCATTGTTTCATAAAATACTTGAAAATTTGATTCTCAAAGCCGCTATTTTGAATTTGTTTTAGTAAATTTTGAAACTTTTACTAGAAATCTTCAATCTTGTAAAAATCTCTAAGAAATTTTCGGACAATTTTAATAATATCTATTTAAAAAAAACGACGGTTTCATGATGTCCATAGATTTCTAAGAGTTCTTTGTGCATGATGTCTCTAGACATCATATACACTGAAAGAAATAATCAAGTAATAACAAAAATAGCCTGCTAATTGATTGCATTTTGTCTCATTGTAATGATACTTACTGTCAGTGATAATGGTCAACTGCGAAAACGTAATCGAAAGTGCATCTGTGACGAAGCTTAAAGGAAATCTAATTATAAAAGAACAACCAAGATCCAATATGATGTGTGCATGTGTTGGTTATATTATAAGCTTCCGTTAAAGTTGCGTGTGAACGAACCATCGCCGTCGTAAAAACGCAAGGCAATCATAATTTCGTAGTTGCTGTAGAACCGAGTCAATTAAAATCCGAAATCGCGCACCTACCTTATAAATTATTCCGGCGTCTACGACGATGCGATACTCGAATGAATGCGACGTATGAGCGTTCAGTATAATCAGATTGTAATTCATTTATAACGCTTAATGTTAATTAGTCTAATTGAAACGAGGCGCTGCTTCAACATCGGTATGTTCCGGAACACTCGGGAGCAAGTAATACCGAGTGTTTTCCAATGGTGCGCGCTTCGATTTCAATCCAGCTTATTGGATTCAATTAAAACGTAAGAAAATACACGTACGGTAAGTACGCCATACCGACGTTGCGGCAGCTCGTGGTGTTTAGATATTAATTGACGAAGACAAGAAAGCTCTACTGCCAACGCAGTCGCGTAACTGGGTCCGTGGTGGTGGGTACATGACATGTAAAATTTTACATTTAGAGAGAAACCGACACTCGTAACGTAACTCCTCGTTAACTCCTCGTCAAGCGCTAATACACTATCGTGCAGAGTGTTACCGAACAGAGTGTTGTGTATTGAACTACAATACTATACCATATCGGAAACGACAATGTATTGCGACAGCTGTTCCGGATGGACCCTGACGTGTCAAAAGAATGCAACGCCAATGCTTATATGTTTTATCAGAAAGGCCTTCGTCGATCTAAAGATTTCTTAGTGCTGAGCGTTCTCAAGTTTTCCTCTTGAAAGTTTTCAATTATATTACGATTCTAATTGTTTCGAACATCATTCGAAATAGAAAATTTTTGAATCATGAATGTTTATAAAATCTGTCCTTAAAAACGCTAAAACACTTGAAACATTTAAAAATTTGAATCATTTAAGAACATGAAATTGTTATTGAAACTGTTATGAAAGTAGATTGACATAATAACGAGATATATTATTATGAAAGAAACAAAGTAATTTTCAAAGTGTTCAACATTAATCAAAATTTTCAGGGATCTTTTTGATTAATGTTCGAAATGATTTGGGATTTTCGTATATTGTAAATTTGAAATAATTGGACAAGCTCGTCATTATCTGTTTGGTATTCGCGCAGGGTAAACAACCCTTATAACGTCGAGCGTTGCTATTAAAAAGGTGTCTTAAAAATTAATAGAACAAAGTCCTATCATAGATAGGATCGATCTATCATAGATTTTATTGAACGACACGTAGTAGATGCGTTTTTTCGAATCTCTCGATAGTATCTCGCGGATATGGATGCCTTCGGATGATGCACAAATTTACATTTATGCAATTCAGGGGCGAGATACTATCGTTTCTTCTCGTATGATAACATGGAAAATGGTTTCTTCCTAATATTATCCTCTCGAAAAGTGCAATAACTTCGAAGCGTCCCGTGGGTCCCGCGGAATTTCTGTCAAGTGTTGGAGTCATCCGGCGAATGGGTCGGATGATTTCTCGCCGCGCCATGGCATTGGTTCATAGTGATCATTGGGGAAAATGCTGTATAGAATCTCTTTTTCTCGCGTTACAAGGTAACGCGGGTTCCGATGCTCCTGCAATGTTCCTCTGGACCCTTGTCAAAAAAGAATCTACAACGAATCTGTGTAAATAACGAAAAATCTAATAAAACTGGTAATTGTAAAACGTTTTCTTTATATCCTTTCATCCCATGCAATCTTTTTAAGTGAATCTTCCTGTCGCTTAGATTACAAGTAAGTGATTACCTTGATGAAAAAATAAAACTCGGAGCGTAAGTCGAATACAAGGAAAGAGTGATGGAAGAATAAATGAAACTTCTAGAAAGCAATAAACTATCATCCAACTTACACTCTGATTTTTATTTTTACCAGGATAGGTAAGACAAGGAACAGGGAAATGTCGCGAACGTCACAAAATAATCGACGCGAGCTGGCAAATTATCAAACGAGAGTGTTTTCTTTTTTTATTGAATTATATATATAATTCGTTTTTGGAAAATATGATATAATATATATATAATATATATATGTATATAATATAACAAGAAATATAATTAAACTGACATGACTTCTATATCAAATTTCTTTTCGACTCTCTATGATGTTGTGCATTTCGGATGAGTATAATATAGCTCTTTATTAACGCCACAGAATTGTCAATTGCTTCGCCTTTCTCTTTTCTCGTTGCTCTCTCGTTACTCTAGATTATATTTATACACAGATAATTCAGGTCGATTTTCCTTCTTCTTTGATCAATCATCCTTCCTCATAATTAAGACTACACGTAGTTCAATGCGTTGCAGTAGTTCTTTTCATGTAGCCGAAAAAATTGATGGACATATCCGAAATATCCGTACATTTTCGCAGAAAACCCTACTTCGTAATAAATATAAATTATATATTTATATTTTTTCCTGAATACTTGTACGCATGTGTTATGCATGCCCGATATCCGGAGAAATGGCGAGTGGCATAAGTCGCTCTTTGTCGCAATAGGATTAGCAAAACAGAAGAGAACGCGATCATGATGAGGTACGTTGCCTAAGCGCGGAGGCACAGCCACTGTAAATTTATCCTTACGGTACCGATACGCCATGTCGGAATGCGCAAAAAATATATATGTATATATCGGTACACAACTTGTCCGCGTTATCCGAATAACTTTCAGGACCGGTCTCGTCGTTTAGTTTCATGCGCAATCGGCTGGATTCTATATCTCTTTGTCTGTAGCACAGCTGAAGCTGACGTGTCCAGTAGGAATGGAGAATCAGTTAAACCAGTCAACCCTACCATTATTCGCATATAAAATACTGATATTTGCATGTAAATTAGAAATTTACTAAACTTACAGAGTTAAATTTTTTAATTGATCGAAGGCTGCACGAATTGTTTATGCAATCAAAAAACAATTTTTCTTATCTCTATCTAACATAAAAGATATATGGCATATTATCAACTTTTAATTGTAAATCATCAAAGAGAACAATGGAAATTGTGGCATATGTGTGAGGTGTAAAACCCTTGGTCTTAGGCTCTGCGCACGATAGAGGAATAAGAATAAATATTAAATATTGTGACAACACGAAATCTAAAATCGAAACTTAAGATGTCTTTACGTCTTTTAGACATCATTTAGACATCTCTCGCCAAAAGGCATCTAAAAACGTCGTAAAGACAAAGACGTCTTAAATCCCGAATTTAGACTTGTGTTGTCTAAATGTAATATCCATTCTTATTCCTCTATATTATGCGCAGGGCCTTAGAAATCTACTAAATTCACAGAATAAAACACTTTAATTGATCGAATGTTGCACGAATTGTTTCACAATTAAAAAAGAACTTTTGCATTTATTTTTATCTAAAGATATTATGAAATATTCAGCCTTTGATTATAAATCAAAGAGATGAAAATTGAGATAATAATATTGATAAAATATACATGATTAATTATGTTATAAAAAAATCGCGCAAATAATGTAGGGTTAATACTGGCAATTTTGCAAAAAATTGCGAAAATCAATTTCTCAATCTGAGCGATAGAATCGCTCGAATAAAAATAGCGCAAAAATATTTTGGATCTGAAAATCTGAACATCGATTTGCTATTAGCTGGTCTTATCTGCATCGCAATTCAATTTATAATTGTAAAATAAGAAAAATTATTTGTCAGAACACTAATCGAGCTACCAACACAATCGACCTTGTCAAATGTCACTGTGGTTCTCGCTCGCTCTGTCTAAATACAAGCAATTGATAAAAAGATATGCTTAACGGTAAGATACGTCGCTAAGATAACTTCATCTTCACGTCGTACTGACACGTGTCTCACGTTCTTACCGGAAAGTAGCGAAAACGCAAGATCGTAATATTTCTTATTATTTCTCCCAAATCGCATGCTCCGTCTTTACCGTATCGTACAACAAATGAGGAAACGAACAATTTTCTCCAGCGATTCATTGTGCAGAACAACGATTCGGTTATCGTTAAGGGAATCGATCGGATCAAATCGATCGGAAGGACTCCACCACGGGGAGAGAAAGAGAGAGAGATAAAGATAGTATGCTTTTGTGCAGTCGATGTTGCAACTCACGTATCTAAACGTGCGTGTAAATCTTTTCCTTCGCTTTAGATATCGCGATGTTCCCTCTACTCTCTTCCTGTCCTATCTTCCACCGATTTATTGCTCGCCGTTGTCAATCTTACGTTGCATTACAAAAATAGTAGGAAACGAATGTATGAGGTCTCGCAAGCTTATATTAACCCGTTCTCTTTAAGAATTGTTCGTAATCGATGCGATTGGAAGGTGACTTCTTGGGTGTCTACGTTTGCACGAAGGAGAAATTACGAGAGTTAATGAAAAATTCGTCACACCTGCCGCGCATGCGATAACTCAATCCTTTTTTTCAAGAAGGGTAAGAATCCGAGGTAGACGTCGTTGAGAATAACGTACGTCAGTACAAATCGATGCGATAAGTTTAAAAACAGTTACAAAAATCTCTTATTCAATGTAAATTAAATAAATTCCAATGTAAATATAATGATCTAATGTTAAAGTCCCTAATGTCCATTTCTACCAATATAGAACAACTTTCAACAAATATAGAACAACTTTCGATTTAATTTCTTTATCTAATATTAAAATATTTTCTATATATATATATATATATATATTCCACTTCTACTAATATAGAGTTACTCTCGATTTAATTTTCTTTTTCTACGAATCAGAAAAAGATATACGCACACACTCGCGCGCGCTTATTTAAAGAATGAATTTAATCAAAACTAAAATTAATTTACACTGGTAGAAATGGGCTTAAAATTCATGAGGAATTTTAAAAACTCTTGAGTGAACGATCGTATAATGGCGCAATGACCGAACAGGTGTATCGAATATATGTAAAGTGCTAAATAAACGAAGGGATAAGTAAACACGAGATCGCTAGGTTTTTACGTGACTTTCGATTCACCAAACTCCATCGGAAAGAAGCGGTAGCATTCGGTAGCAACGAACATATAACATCCACGCGACATTGTACATGCACTATATGCTCGCGTGTTACACCCTGATACGATTTCTCCCTCATTTTCCTCCCTTCTTCATGCTTCCCCGGTCCCTCGCGTAGAGATACTTAGTAGATCACATGAATTGAACGCTTATGAAATGCATGGTGCCGCGAAGTGTCGATTCTTGACGACGATCCTGCATTCGATGGCTGATAAGGTTCTTCACAGTTGTATCTCTTCATCCCTATCATCATTATTATCTTAAAGAGATGCGTGAACTGTTTTTCTGCTTAATAGGTACAATTATGCTTCTTTTTTTAACTCACTACGATGACATTAGGTACAATTAAACACTATGGTTGTGCGCCCATCTCTTTACAATCGAAATGTCTCGATATCTACATTCCTTTTCGCTTTTTGCTCGGATTTGTCTTTCTTTCTCTTTCTAGCCTATAACGGGATTGAAACTTGTGTCACATTTTCTTACTAAGAAAAAGTAATGTCACGTTCGCGTTAAGGGCTAGGTAGACAAGAGGTACATCGTATGCTTATTCTCGCTTATATAGACTGTCATAAAAAGATAGGCACACCTTCACCTACGTTTCTGAAGTACAATCACTGTAAGCGAAGCTTCTGGATGGATTCCACTTGGTTTTTGTATTTTTGCGGAGCAACGCGGGCATCCCTCGCAATCGCGATTGCGATCTACGGCTACGAAATGACGATTAATGATTAATTGCTACTTTTTTTTTTGGCAAAACTATTCTACTTGTTTTGCGAAAGTGCGGATTATAATTCACGTTTTTTTAAAATAAAACGAGGTCCCGCGCGTAGTCTAGACGCGAGAGATTTGCCCGCATTGATCTGCCTAGTTTTCACAGACGGAGACGTTATTAATTATCGCAACCGCGTGTCACCATCACCCCTGTCGGTGTAGTACATCTGTATTGTATATACGTATACATATATATTGCATATGTCTTTTTCTATGTTATTTCGTTGGAATGCGAGAAAATACATCTGTCGTGTGATATATCTATATACGTATGTACATACATATGCACACAAATACATCTGAAGCGTGTTTTATATGTATATATATGTATACGTGTATATATATATATAGATAGATATTGTACATGTATATATATTATAAATATTATACATTATATATTTATATGTATATATAATATATATAATATATTTTACATATTTTTTATATTATATATATAGTGTATTATTATATAGACGCGATAGATGCTTTATATACATACACAACATATAAGCATACATACATATAAGCACAAATACAAAAATAATAGTGAAAGAGAGATGATTTCGCGAAATTCATGAAGCATGCTCGCAATACTAGAATCACATAAAAAAACTCAACTTGTTTTAAATATTCGAGACTGAAAAATGCTTATAAACAAATAAAATTGCCGACAGTGATTTATATAATCAGTATCAAACGCAAAAAATTATCTGTTATCACAAATAAGAGTAATTTCGGTCCTTCTTTTTCTGCAAATATAAAGCGTTATGAATTCTCAGGCTGTGATGGTGTCACGCTACTTAGCTATTGTTTGAAACTAGACATAAAAGTTATGTACTGAATACGTTTACATATTTATAGTCAATGACACGCATTGGTATAATCGTGAATTGATTAGAGAGGTGTCTAGAACATTACAGAATGTCGCGAAAGTGTAAAATGTTAGATTTTCTTTAGATTATTTTATTTTCTTGCAAAGTCGATATAGCATTTCGCAAAACACAATAAAAACTTCCGAAATACAAAAGAGAGAGAGAGAGAGAGAGAAACAGAGAGGAAGAGAGAGTATATAGTTGTAGAAATTATATATAAATGTTTTGCAAAGAGTGTAAGAAGTTCTCATTATTCACGTACAATAAATACGTGTCAGAGGAAAGCGTAAGAGCTGGCATCGTCAACGCGCGGCCAACTTTTAGAATTTTTGTAGATATTAGATACGCTGAGATAGCAGATAACTCGTTCAAAAAATGGACTCAAAATGGGCAGCGATGTTAATGTAACGTTCGTTGACTGATGCGATAGCAGCGAGTGTATCAAAATTAGCGGTTAAAATAGATAATAGAATAATTTTTTTGGATCGCCATTAATTCTAAACCGAAAGACTCACACACACTTTGTAAACGTACTCAGTAAGGTGTACTCTTTTTTTCGTCTTTCCCATATATTAGTTTAATCGTCATACATATGTATGCTTCCGGCGGTCGGCATCACCGTGGTGACCATCTCGGGAAATTCGTATGTTTATTTGACCTTAACAATGCTCCTTAAAAGTAAATCTCACATTCATATATCTGTAAAACCGCAGTTAAAATATCTTCAAGTTATATGTACTTACATACATAGTACTTACATACATAGTACACACACACGCACACACACACACGCACGCACACACACACACACACACACATACACACACACGCGCGCGCGCATGTATGTATATACAGGGTATTCGATAATTCTATGAACAATTTTCATAGGCAGCTAGAGCGGACTAAACTAAGGCGGAAAGTCCTCTAGCATTTCTAACTTTTCGCAATAGGCAACAAGATATTAATTTCTAAAGCAAGGATTGCCTGGCAAGCGTCCCGCGCCGCGCACATTGCGAGTCCCTCCTTCACTTGCGGCGCGCTTGGCTACGCCTCCCCACTCCCCGCGGATAGAGGTATCAATGAGCGCACTTGCCAGTAGAAAGCTGGGCGGACGCGCGTATTGGGCAATCTTTAGAAATTAATATCTCGTTTACTATTGCGAAAAGTTAAAAATGTTAGAGGACTTTTCGCCTTAGTTTAGTCCACTCTAACTGCTCATGAAAATTGTTCACAGAATTATCAAACACCCTATATATATATATATATATATATATGTACATATGCGCACAATATTGAATAGTAATTAAAATTTGTCCAGTAAATCTATTCAATTTGTTCAGTAACTCTATTTCACCGCTGATTCACTCGTTTCTTACGTTTGCGCACACGCACATGCGTAATCACATTTTGTCTTTCATCTTCGTATCGTGCTTTTGCATTGTCATGGTAATTCAGTTTTACTGTGCGATTGAAAGTCTTTCAAGTAAGAGTTAAATTTCATCTTTTGTATTATTAAAAAAAAAAAAAAACAATTTGCGTAATAGTATGCTATTTTTCTTTTCACTTGAGATGCATGTGTACATTTTTTTAATAATGTCTCTCTTACTTTTCTTTAAATAATTCGGGATAACAATTAATGGCATGTTTTTTTAGGAATATATCGTATCTCTGAGCAGTAAAACTGAACAGTAAGTTACTAATCTCAATTGTTATTCATAATCAAATTTCCATTATCAGCGATGTTATCTTGCCGATCCGCTCAAAATTGTACCTGATTCCGACGTGTGATGGTCACTTTCACCGTTCCTGGAAAGAAACGTCATTTCTAAGGACGAAATGGAATGCTCTTCTTGACATGTAATACTAATGAGTTATTTTGATGCAAATAAATGTCATTAAAATAAAGAACCTATAGATATAGCAACTGTAACTCATTAAAAGAAGCTTTGTACGTAAAAGCAAAATATGTTTTCCAAGAAAGAATAATTCGTACAACGAATTACAGCCAAGCATAGTCATAGCCGACGTGAGAAAGAGTGAGAACAATAATATGTTCTCCAATGTCAACCTGACGAAGTTAAATGATATCATCTGTATCTTGTTGATCCGAGTGCGATAATAAACATGAAAAATGTACATACGGTAGGTGTCGTGTTAAAAAAAGTGTACAAACAGTGTCAACATGATGAAATATTTACAAGAAAACATTCCAAAACAGTTCTTCCCCATTTTTCAAACAAATAACATCAAGAAATATAAACTTTTTACAAAAAAAAAAAAAGAATTAATGTCGTTACATATGAAAACTGGACGGGAACATTTCTGAATGTTTCCTTATCAGTTTAGAATATTATTCCGTGCGCATTGCTATTTAAGCATACGGTGCAACGATAAAATATATGTGCAATGAAAAGATATCTTTCCTACTTTCTTCCGTAAGAGAGAAAGCTTTTTTTTAGTTTTTTTCATAATTTTCTCTCTCTCTCTCTCTCTCCCCCTCCCTCCGCACGCACGCACGCACACACGCAAATAAATTTGTACTTTTTGCCAGATTTCGCAATAATAAGCTCGAAAAGATCGTAATTGCCTCGAGAAATATATAGTCATTTAATATATTTAATAAATTTATGAAAGTAGGAATTACTTTCCAGCATGTTATCATACAAAACTGACAAACAATAAATATTAATAAAAATGAATCAACGCACGTGAAGAAGCCTCTATCGTACAAAGACACTGTGTTCTGTGTAGTATTTTATACTTAAGTTCTGTACCTTATATCATACTGTCTTCCACAGGTTTTGCTTTTAAGAGGAGATAAGAATGTGTCAAAATCGTGTTACACTTTATCCTTCACAAGCAAAATGAAAGAAAATAACTAAATCTTAAGCGACGTACTAAGCGCGAACATCGAATTTTTTCTTTTTTTCTGTCTCTCTTTCTCTCTCTTTCTCTCTATGCTTTTTGTTAATTTTTCATACCTTCTCTGATGTCTTTGGGTACGTTTGATGATAGCGATGACATGGAAGGTGCCTGATAAAAATTGGGTCGTGCGCCGCTTGGTGGCAAGGATGTTACTTTGGACCTAAATGAATTGCATGAATGTATAAATTCACCGAGAAATAAAAAATAATAAAAACAAAAATAACGACAGCTCCAAGGCTCTCCTGCTACCTCTGTTTGCGAATTTTCTGATTTCTGCCGTCAAAGGAAGTCGGCGTGCCGGCTCCTGAGGTGTTAGACGAAGGCGGCCTATACGGTCGCGGGCAGCCTTGAACGACAGGCGGTGATGATATTGGTGCATACTGCAACCGAGGATTGGGTGGTACGCCTGGATGCATCAATCTCATGTCCCCTGCGTTTAAGGATATTTTAACGACCGTTTAAAGAATGATTTGACAAATGTATACTACATTTAAAAGTATCGTACCTTGCACGATATGGACACCCTGATACATTGGCAGTGGGTAACGTGGTTGAGGTTGTGCGCTTCGATCTCCACTCCCACCTCCGAAGAGCTCGTGCGCCGGAGTTGGAGACCGACTAGCTCTTTGGGAGTTACCTGGCGTTGCCGCCCGTACGCTAGGAACGACCTATTTCAAGAAAACGTCATTTGTCATCGAAAATTCCATGATATAGTAATCGATGGTAGTCGTTTCTGTTGCATTCTTACAGGAACGTTTTGTCTGAAGACGAGATTGGGAACTAGCGTGGGCGCCATATATGCGCTAGGTGGCGCCGGGGACGTGCCGTTGTGGGTGACCTGTGGATGTCCAAATGTTCCACTAGTCACCATTGCTGGGGCAGCGTAACTGCTCGAGTTGACATACATTAACGGCATACCAGGTATCTATTAATTATATCGAATATCATACATCAATTGTTTAATGTTCATATGCATAATATAATTTTATATCTTGATATGATCTTGCACTGTTTAAACCAACTTCAGCTCCAAATGTTAATTATAATTATATATTAATAATAATAAACTAATTACCTGACTAGACGTCGGCGTGTTGGGTGGCGTAGGTACTCTGTACATCATAGGTGGTGGTTGCATCGCCGGTTGTCCTGGCGGATAATACGTAGGAACCATTTGGACTGGTGGTTGATACGTATAATCGCTAGGAGTAGGAGTTACTGTCGGCACTGAATTGTAAGATACTGGGTAACCACCGACGTAATTAGCTGAAATACACAATGTCAATTATTGTAAATACTGCAGAAAGGAGACAAGAAAAACAAAATATAGCAATTGCGTCTATGTAACGTACAACTTGCTTGGCTCGGAGGTGTCATTGTTTGCGCGTTGAAAGAGTAATTCGTTGGGAATCTCTGCTGCTGATGCAGCTGCTGCCTGTCCCCTGGATTCTGACTGACGGAAATTGTCGTTCCAGGTGGAGGCACAAAGTACATGGTCTGTTGGGGCTAAAAAGATTCATCAAATAGAAACGTACAAGCGACAAAAAATGAACGTGATATTTTCTTCTTACCGGTATTTGATTCGGCGGTGATTGCCAATAATTCGATTGTATCGACTGTACATTTTGCATTTGGTTCGTAGAGGGCGGTGGTAGCGGATACGTGGAGTGCGAAGGCGTGGAGTGGCTGTCCCCACTGCCACGCTGGTCGTAAATGTTCATTCCTAAGAAATATCCGGACAACTCGGCCATGTCCTGAACATCGGTTACAGCAATATATTTAAATTTTTCGAGAAAAGATTATAAGAATTTGAATTAATTTATATCATAATGAGTTACTTGCGTAGATTTATCAGTCAGAGGCAAATAAGCTCTTAAATAATAGAAGAACCTAACCCAAGGTTAGGTAAGATTAGATAAAGCAAGGTAGTGAGTATAATATACTTAACATTACAAATGCAGAAGCATTTGATTGACCAGTCAGAAAAAAGAATTTTACTAATTAATCAAAGATGCTTCAAAGTTTAAAATTTATAGCATCAAGCGGACCAGTGTGTCTCAAAAGCACACAATATTTATTTATGATCTGGCTAATAAATCTAATTAATTTGGATATATTTGCTACACTCTCGGTCGACTTAACATTGCTATAAGAGATTTCCCTTCCCCGATACACTTACTCCTGACTGTGGTATTGGCCCTTGATGCACAGGTACTGCGTAATTAGGGTAGACCTGATTCTGATTGAATACAATATCCCCCTGACCACCATTTTGTACGCTCGCTTGACCCTGAGTCGGATGAGGCGCCATCATCACAGTTGGTTGCCCCATGGGAGGCGGATAGACACCCTGATTATACGGTTCTGAGGTAGGTACATAGGTCGCGTACGGTTGAGCTGTTTGGTTAGTATGACTAAACATCGGTAGTGTCGTTGATGGTTTGACTAGACTTTGCTGTTGCGGCTGCATCTGAGATTGCGGCTGTGGCTGCGATTGTGGCTGCTGTTGCTGCGTTTGTTGTTGCTGCTGTTGTGGAATGGGTGGATTCTGCGGAGCAGAAGTAGGAGGTGGAAGTGGTGGCGGTGGTGGCGGAGTAAATGGCAGGCTTGGCGACGTCGCTGTGTTCGTTACTTGGGCTCCGGTAGTCGACCCCGTGACATTGATCCTTGATTGCGGTGACCTCTGCTTCCTGCCATCATTCTTGAGATTGTTATTCGTTCTGGATGGCTCGGAGGACAATTCTGTATGCTGCTGTTGCTTGCTAGTGGATAATGCCGCGCCATTTTCATTTTCCATAGCAAAGAATTTTGGCGGATTATCTGGATCGTAGCGGTAGATCGAACCATCGGGATTCGTATATGGTTGATTAGTCTGCGGGTTTATTATTATGCTGCCAGGTGGTACGCTGGACAAACTGGTGATTGCAAACATGACCGGTTGGTTGCCGCCCGACTCCGGCGAGACTAAATCCTGACTAGATACTTGAGTGTGACTACACGTCATAGCAGGCACGGGAGAGGGTGACGGAGATGGCGATATTGTTGCGTCGCTACGCTGACTCTGCGATTTATAGCCGCTACTCGAACGACTCGGACTTAAGCGTGAACACATGCTTGCCCCCGAATCTACAACATATTTGCTACATGATAATAAACCGAAGAGCGCGCAAATGTAACAATAATGCAACAAAATACCGCTGCATAGTATCGTTGCATCTTTATTATTATTTTTAACGCAATTACGAACAACTACCTTGCTTCATGAGGCGAGCTCCCGCGCTATGTGTAGACGTGACACTATCCCCCCTCGTCAGCATGCCTTTGGTGTATCCACCAAAACTGAATGACTTAGAAACAGATGGACGCAACACTGTGTTGCGAAACGAATCCCTTCCGTCAAATGATTCGCCCTTCAAAAGTCGATTTTGCCTGGAAATATGCATATATAAGTTATATTCTAAGACAATGATCATATTCAAAGAGATGCATTCGATAAATAACATAACATATTGTTATATTACAATATGTTATGTTGTGTACATATTACAATAATAATTAAAAGCTCGAATGCAATTTACCTGACTAGATGATCTGGATGTAATAAGCGAAATTTTGCCGAGGCATCCGAACTCTCCGTCGAGGACCATGGCCAAGACGTAAGTTCGCTACTTTCACCGCTGCTGTCCTTGAATATCCTCCGTCTAGCGCGCTCGTATTCTTCCTCCCGCTCTTCAAAACTCTTGCTGCGCCGACAGCAATCACCCGACAGTCTGTCGGGTGATTTAAAATTGAAGCTATCTTCGAATGAGCTCGAATCCCGTTTCAAGATACTTCTTCGTGGCTCCTCCGATAGGATCAGATCATCCCTGATGTGTTCCTTGAAACGAGTGTCCGGTATTCGCATATTCTTCGTTCGCGTGACAATGACGCACAAACCCGTCTGATCTACGTTGTGCTCCATCCCAAAGTAAGCTGCCACTCGATGTACTAACATCCTATTGTACGATGACATGTTTGGGAACTTGTAGGAGGGCTTCTGTCGATTTTTCGCGAACTCGATTAAATCTTTTTCAATCTTCAGCAACACTGTGCGATCCTTCTGATTACGGTTTATAGTCTCCGCAATGAATTGCTCAAGATCTATCCCGGTACTATCCGTGTACAACTCTGTGCTACTATCTGTAAATAAATATAAAATTTAATAGACTATAATACAATAGAATTTCGTTAAATTTGACCTCTTTAATCTTTACATTCCTTTCCACATTCTTTACACGTACTTTAGACACTAATGTCGTGCCCTTCCACGATAATAGTTCCACTAGATAATATTTCATGTCATAATGATTCCATCAGATAATATACATATATGTATGTACATATGTATTCTGACAGTTTAGTGTGCGCAACTATATATATATATATATATTCGTACACGTACATGACGCAAGTACTGTGGATGGTATATTCCATAATTTTGGCATTCTGTTATTATCACCCCGTAGAGTAAAAATTAGAGACTTAATTGTATAAGAATCGAAAATAGAATTTCACGCGAAATTGTTTAGAAATATATTGGATACCATGATAATACAACAGCCTGTCAAACAAAAGATCCGGAATTGATTCTCGATTCAATCCCGCATATTTATTAGATGTTTTAGTTAGTTCTGAGAGATTTTTTGCAAAAAAAATACATTTATTTTAAAGAGACACTAAATTATATTTTGAGCCTCAGGATGTTGGTGCGTGGATAAGAAGGTTGAAATAAATTTCCTTACTTTGAATGCAACATTGATGTATATTGGTCAAACGTTTCGACTCATTATTCGAGTCCTCTTCAGTGACAATGATAGTGTTGGTTAGTCAATACTAATTTCTCCTCCATGTTATGTCAGTTAAAATAATCCGTGAAAATAAGTCCAAAGATTAAAACTAATAAAATTAATAATTTAGAGTTGTAAATATTATAATAAATGGCGTATAAGATAGTCAAATTAGAAAATAAAAAGAAGTGAAAGTCAGCGAGTCAAAATCAAAACTTACCAAGATGGAAAAAAGAATAATACGGACAAAAAAACAGAAATCTATGACTTTTAAAATTATGTAACGTTACAGTAAATATACATATTATTCCTACTTTCGGTACATATTACATAAAATACATGAAGACAGAGCGGAAACATTATTTTCTATGATCGTATGAGATCGTTGTAAATAGGGTCTAATAAATCGGTGTCATTTTGAGAGTTTAATGCATTCTGTTGTTTTTTTATGTGGATCATTTCGGAAATAAGCTTTTTGTAATTCTTTTCCTCGTCTAATACCTCCACATCATCCCAATCGAACGTGATTAAACAATAAACGGTGGTCAGTGATAACCGAGCTTTCCGTAGAGTTTCTCCTAATGTGGTTTCTGTGCTCATCAACTCTAATGTTCAAATTCCTTTTTGTTTGTCCCACGTATGATGCGTCGCAATTTAATTTTTAACTGACAAAACATGGAGGAGAGATTAGTATTGATTAACCAACACTCCCATTGTCACTGAAGAGAACTCGAATAATGAGTCGAAAAGTTTGACCAATATACATCAATGTTGCATTCAAAGTAAGGAAATTTATTTCAACCTTCTTATCCACGCACCAACATCCGCTGAGACTCAAACGGCATTCTACCTTTCAATTTGAATTTATTTCTTGGAGCCATTCATATTGTATTCTTTAATTTATTATTTAATAAATTATATTTTATTCAAAATATTTTCCAATATGTGAATTCTGTGATAAAAAAATGTTCGTTCTTCAAAGTAATCCATTCATCGAGCCATTTTTTATTTCTTCATATGTTTTGAAGTGCTAGTCAGTGCAAGATCGTGCTGCATCGAAATAAGTGATAATCTGAAGGAGCACAATCTGGTGAATACGCGGCGTATGGTAAAATTTCCTATTGGAATGGCGATAACGTCTTTAACTACTTTTGCAACGTGTGATCGAGCACAAAATCGTCAACAAAATCACTTTGCATTTCTTTAAGCTATTATTAAACATTTTTGGTTCAAAGCACGATTTAAATCGATTAATTGTTATAACAATAACTGTTTGATTCGGTTTCAGCAGCTCATATACTCAGCAGCTTATAGTACATGAAGCCTTTCATATCCCACCAAATGCATAAAACATTACTTCCGGATGTTACGTTTTGGAGCCGATGTTGATGTTGGCCTGGACTTATCCACAATTTTTTACGCTTAGGATTATTATAGTAGATCCATTTTTCATCACCAGTTACAAAAACTGCTCCTTTTTGAGAAAGCAATGAAGTGCAAATGGTTAAATTTTGAATAGCCAATTCGGACAATGTGGAATTTGCTCATTTGCCTTCTTTCTGAATCATTTCCATTGCGTGTAAATGATCAGAAATGGTTAATTTAATGCTTCAGGTAATTCTTCAAGCGTTTGAAGTTGAGCTGAGTTTTTATCCAACAATGCCTACAAGCATTTGAAGCTGAGCTGAGTTTTTATCTAATAATGCCTTCGGCAAATTCTTCGAACTTTTTTGGTTGATCTGAATGTTCTTTGTCTTTCAAATTAAAATCACCACTTTTCAATCGTCGAAACCAATACTCACATATTTTAACTGAAGCAGACTCAGAAGTTTCTGAAATAAAATTTCGGCAATCGTTTTTTGAATCAAAACAGTAAAATAAAAAATGCTCTTTATCACGTTCCATTTTTCGCACTAAAAAGTGTAACTATGTTTACAAATGCACAGGACATGTGTCAAATTATTTGTAGAAATGTCCAAGTTTTGAAATAACGTACCAACTTTCAAAATATTTCTAGTAGATTTATAGCTGCAATCATCTATAATGAGCTCTCAAAACTAATCGGAATCTAATATTAAATAAAATTATTTTATTGCTATTGCCTTAAAGTTACAAATTTGAAAAATATAAACTAGATCAAGATTATTTCATGTAAAGAATGAGAGAGAAGATAGAAGATTATTGATTTATATTGAAGAAAAATCCATAAAGAACATAAAGAGATCAAAATTAATTATGAAATTTTCTGATAGAGAAAAAAAAACATTGAAATATTTGATTCAAATAGAAGAATATCATCATCTTTGAAACAAGAAAAAAATTCACAACAGCAAATTGTGAAGATTGTTATCAATACATCAAGACACATTTTTCATGAGTTCAAACGAATTTCGATCAAATCATGAACTTACTGGTCAGATAAAATAGATTATGGAAAAAGATGAAAAACATATCGTTCGAACAACATACCGCGCGAAAGACATGGCGATGCGCTGTCATAACTGCCTTGAGATGAATTCTGATGTCTCAGCTTGTGCCTAGATCCGGGTCTGCTCACCGAAAGCGTGTTGCCGCATTGCGCCGAGCACTGATTGTTACAGATGTTCAACGTGTTCGGCCTTTGTTGTTCGGACTTATGGTGATTATTCTGGCCACACGGAGCAAGATTGATGCTCTTCGGCGAATGCTGCAACGCTTGACCGGATCTGGTGGGTGATATTGGAGTCTGCAGTAGACCTGGTCGCTCATTCTGATTGTTCTTCACACAGTTATTGCATTTTTGAATAATATTCGCGCTAGCAAATTTGGAGCGATGGTTCTCCAATTTATTGCCATTAGTCGGAGAAGTGATGTTCTTTGGTGAGTGTACCTGAGAAGGACTAGATTGACCTGCGCGAGAAAAATTTCAGGATTAAAATTTTTTACCTGAAGTGCGACGAGAAAAGAAAGGGATCGCGCTTACCATTTCGCGACGGTGCCCGACAGGTCGGCGAAGTCGCCGTGTTACGCATTTGTTTGGGAGATTGAGCGGAACAAAGATTGCTGTTGAACATAGACTCGTTGTTATTAAGTTTGACGCCGGTGGAGTTAGGCGAGAGGCTGCACACGATTTTTTTCTCTCCATCCGCCGATTGGGGACTGTGCGGCGACGTTGGACCGTTTCCATGCGGTTCTCGCGGTGGGGACGTCGATTCTCTCATGGCATGGCTTCTGACTAACAGCTTCAGTTTCGTATTTGTCTGCAATATCAAGAATCCTTTACATATATTCGTCAATATCAATTAATACATATAATACTTTCATTCGCGTTTGCAATTTGATATCACAAATTCAAAAAATTTCGTAACTTTTGATATTCTTCAATATCCGTGTACATATCCTCTGAATCTTCGTTAATTTAATTTCTTCCAAATGTATTTCAAAGTTTCTAATGAGAAATGGCGAGTAAAGTAGAAGACAATGATCTAACAGTGATTGATGGAACATATACCCGATTGCGAAAGTTCTTGCTTTCAGTGTCCGATTTGTCGGGCGGCGAGCAGGAGGACGCGGGACGGTGGAGCGAGTTCGGTACGGAGGAGGTGCCGATGTTGGGATTGGCATTCCCGTCTATCATATCCGATTCCGAGGCGTCCTGAGGTGCACCACCACCACTTACAGCGAGGCCTTGCCTAGAGGACGGCAGTGAGGGCATTCCTCCTCGCACCACCACGGTGGGACTCTCAGGTCGGTCCTGCGACCTGCTTCCTTTATACACCACTATGCTCGGTACTGAAATCACCAGATACGCATAAACCGCGATTACATTGCTCTCCAACCTTGTGGAGATTTATGTAGGATGTCTCAGTTTCCTCTCGTTCGATTTAAGAACGATTTTTTTTCAACAAAAATATCAAGCTATTTTGATGTGATTATTCAAGCTTTTTTTTTAAGATCACATGTATACATATATTTACATTTATATGTTTAAACTTTAGATTAAAATTCCATTATAAAAGAATACATGAAACTAATTAAAGAATACAATTGTCATTTGTTTTCCAAGCTTTAGAAAAAGAAATATTGATTGTAAAACTACAGATTGGTCATTTTTACTAAAGAAGAATCGATTTTAAATCGAGCGAAGAATTTGCAGTAAAGAGGACATCCGATTGCTTCGACAGCTTATTTGCTAATAATTCAAAGATGAAAATAATGTTTTTTAGAAAATAAGTTTGAATGTTCTGAATTATTAAAATTTGTAATATCATTTTTTAATGCAATTTTAGGATAATAACTGACTGTAAGGGAATAAAAGTTATTAATTTTTCATTCATATTTCATTTATTCATATTGAATTCTCATTATGAAGATAATTAAAATCTTTTTTTTATAACATTTTTAATGCAGAATTGTTTTTTCAATTAGGAGTTGTATTTAGAAGTTCGGTTACATCATTCTATCAGTAATAAAAATTTCAAAGATTCGTTTTTTGTAAACAACTCAAGAATGACATTTTTGAATTATAGCAAATGAGCGATATTTTGTTATAAAGAAGAAAATGATATTATCTCTACTCCTGTTTACATTTTGTACAATAACTTGGTTAATAAACAATATTTAAATTTAAAACTTAATGATTATATTCGTCAAAGTATTGTTCAACTGATTCTCGCCTTAAAGTTATGAAATATTAACAGGAATGGTCCTGTTAATGTGGTTTTCACATAAAAATAGATTTAAAAAATTAGTTTTGTTTAAAAAAACTATAGTATTTGATTATAAAAATATATGTTAACAAAAAAATATTGCAAAAAATATTGTAGAATATATATTATGCAACTACATCTACATATATATAACTTCGTTCGCTAATAGGCTATCATCAGTACTAAATGCTGTATTATATGCTATCTAGCTAGTATTAAAAATCTGTATATGTAAACTAGATTAGCAATAAAGCTAATCAACTTATCGAATAATTACTTTATTTTATTACTTATAATTATAATCTCCAAAAGGGTCATATATCAACCCTTAGAGAGTTACATTAACAAATGTCATACTATTATTTAACTTTGCATAACTCAAAATGTATACAGTCAAATACGATGTTAAAAATACAATGTTACACAACAAACAAATATATGTACATTCGATGTACATACATTCGTGTGATAATACGCTCAAGTTTAAGAAGAATGAGAAAGTCTGTATAATTAAATAATAAAATGTATTTTGAAAACGTTTTGAAATGAAAATGCGATCGAAAGTAAAAATGCGATAATAAATGCCAGCTATTGTATACTGGATATTTTATGTGTGTGTGTGTGTGTGTGTGTGTGTGTGTTTTCAGAGTGTTAGCGAAACAGAAAAAAATATTTTTTGATTTTTCCCGGTTTTCCCGATCACTTTTTGGAAAAATTTCCTAACTTTATGTTGAATACTTGTCACATATTATATATATTTCGCGTATTGAATATCACGTGGACTTTTCTCTAGAGAGAACTAGATCAAGACTAATAATACATACAATAAACCAAAGAATTACTTATCTTAAAGAAGTGTTAAATACAATAAGATTTTATAACACTACTGCTAGCATGCGCTGCGTTAAAAAACAAATAAATTTGCACACAAATGAATTGGAAAATGGCTATATGGATATTATGTTTTGCATATTGAAATTTAATCATCTTACGATGTTCTAATTATTGTCTCATTAAAAATTTTTTATCTTGAAGCATATAATTTTGAACCGTTCAACACAATATTTGTATAAAATACAAAGATAAAACGTCTCTCGCAATAAATCTGTTTGCGTTAAAAAATTACATGATTACTGAAGTATTGTAAAGATTTGATTCCCTGACTATTCCCTTTTCATGATTTTCCCTGACCGCTAACAACCCTGTATATGTAGCGGTGAGTTATTAAACAAATGATTCTATAAATAATCACTAGAATTTGCCTAATAATAAAGGTATTAAGAAAGGCCGGTATATGGACTATAATATCATCTTTTTCTCTATTTAGTAGTATTGTTTCTTCATGTTTCTCTTTAACAATTCTTTATATTAATGCTTTTAAATGAAAAAGCAGCATAAACAACTCATAATTATCATTTGAGTGCATTTAATCGAGCAGTGGATGATAATATTTCTACAGTAGAATCTATCAATCTACGGCATTAATGAACAATAAGATTTCTCTCATTTCTGATATGCTTATGCGATCCGACCGTTTGTGTAGATCCCCTGTGTGATGAACATGTATATGTGTGTATGTGTATGATAAACCAGTCCACCGACCCTACCATCGCGGAAATGAAGCGAGGCGAAAAATTTTGCGAGAATTGAAGACACATGTGAAAAAGACACTTACTCTCCAGGCGGGCCATGTGTTAAATACGTCATGGGAATACAGTACACCCTGCAACTAGTTGGGCTTCAACACACACTCACACACACACACGCGCGCGCGGGTGCGACTAGCAGTTAATAAGTGAGTCTTTCGAGCGTGCAGCACGAGGTGCTGATACTAGGTGCCAGATCACTGCACGTCCATCTCCGACATCGTATACTCTGTAAGCAAACACAATAATGCTCGTGACGCTCTCGTGCAAAGATGTAAAATTGAATTACGAACGTAAAAGTTTGTTTCGAGTTTACTTCACTTTTGCCTCATAACTGCGCAAGCTTAATCATTCTTTCAAACAATCACTTGCTCGATTCACAAAAATTTAATCGAAACACACACACACACACACACACACACACACACACACATATACGCACGCACGCACGCACGCACACAACAAACAAACAAACAAATTTGTAAAAAACCATTTCATGGAATTTTCTCATATTCTAGACATTTTTGTTCAAATTTTCAGGCGGAATTACAATATTTTCAAACGCGAGTAAAAATGTATTTTATCCGGACAGTTTAGTACTTTTTCTTTTCTACACTAAAAAAAATATTTTAATTATATTAACAAAATGTACATGGTATGCATTTCGACGAAACCAAACAGAATTTCTGATTATCAAGATTGAATTCGATATTTTAGAATGTTTGAACTATAAAAATTTATTTAGTACTTTCAATTTTTAAAATTTTTAGTTAAATTCAGTAGACGTTTTTTCTATTAATAAGTTATGCTGACTTAATAAATTTAATATCATTATTAAAATCTGATATATTTAACAAAAAGAAATTAATCATGCTGATCTGTAATTTTAAAAGAATTTTGATTCGTTCAATTTCTTAGAAAGAATTTTGTTTAGACATATTGATCAAATCTACCAGATTTCTAATTTATGCAGTTACATTTTTTTTCAATGTACTTGAAATGAGATCTTAGAAAAAAATTATTCGAGATAGATATCAGATCTGAGAAAGTATTGAAAAGGATGGACATTCATAAAATAGATATTTCATATCACAGAAAATTTTCAAAAAATATAATAAAAAAGTAAGATCATAAACAAAGAAAAATATCAACATTTAAAATTAAAATGCAAAATTTATGTTGCACTTTCAACGTTAAAAATGTAGCTTTCCGTTAATAAAATGTAGCTCTTTCGAGAAATAAAAACAAAATTTCTGTGAAGAAACTGTGTTTCGAAAAGTCCTGAGTATTTCAGATTTTTCTAAATAATAAATACTCTGTTAATATATCGCACAGATGCGATAATGACGGATATTTTTGCAATTTATCGTACAATTTTCCGAAGGTAATTACGTTATTGTTAAATAATTTTGATACAGCAATTGCGTTACTTAAAAGAGAATAAAATTTTGTAATTATTACGTAAAAATCTACTGAGAACCGTTAATTAGAAGATAAGCTGTATTGTCATCATATCTTTATGTAAAGAGCGTCTGATAATTATTACGTAGCGAAGGTAACATTGAGCTATGAATCACGAACTTCTATAGGTCAGCGTTACACCATGAGTCATTTATTCGCGCGACGTTATTGGATTATTAAATGATAGAGTCATGTTTTCGTGATGAAGAGCATATGGCAATACGTATGGCACACGGTAAATTGGAAAGTATTCATCGATGCGTTATTACGTATCATTATAACGAGATATTATTA
Source organism: Cephalotes varians (assembly GCA_037157785.1). Classification (NCBI taxonomy): domain Eukaryota; kingdom Metazoa; phylum Arthropoda; class Insecta; order Hymenoptera; family Formicidae; genus Cephalotes; species Cephalotes varians. The sequence goes on from JANQDE010000133.1 coordinate 286,391, forward strand.
CGAGAGTGGCATTATCGTGATATTTAATCGCATTACGAAACTAATCGTTCGTCGCATAAATGAATAAAGGAGTTTATGCATTTTGGACGAGTACACAGGGATTAAGCTCACTTATTTTAATTTCACTTACTGAATCCAAAAATCATAGTCAAAATACACTTAGTGTCCAGGAAAAATTTTGGAACACGTTTTAAACAGAAAAAAACAATGATTAATTATATCAGTTTGTCAAGTCATGTCCGCAAATTTCAATATATTTTTATTAAAAATGGCTTTTACTTGCACTAAAAAATAAATGTAGTGATTATTATCGTATATTGTTTATTGTTTATGAAACGGAATACTATTGGGTCATTCCATGAATAATGTGGTTTTTTTTATACTTTTTGACCCAATTTGCTGACTTTTCCAATGACACGCAGATGCCGATGGTTGAATGACCAAATCCAAGCATCTCGGCTAGTTTCTTAACAGTTACGATGGGATTTTGTTCCACCAGGGTTTGCAGGACGTCCTCGTCGAGCTCTACAGATCTTCCAGGACGAGGCTCGTCTTTTAAGTTGTAATTTCCGGCTCGGAATTTCTGGAACCACCATTGACACTGGCTTACGTTTATTGTCCAATCCCCATATACTGCTTTAATATTCCTCGCACTTTCCATTGCGTTGTTGCCTTTATTGAACTCATAAAGCAAAATATGCCGAATATGCTCCTTCGTCACTTTCATTATAACTTTGATAAAATAACTGTTAAAATCGAACTGCTCTTCAAAACTTGCACTAAGAATAAGAACAAGGTAAGCAAGTTGGATGCAGGTAGTTTATCCCCTCCGATATTTAGTTCATACAATTGAAAAAACCGCATTATTTATGGGATGACCCAATATATTGGATTAATGAGGGACAACGACGCGTGAGCGTACAAATGCGAGCTCATATTTTAGAAGGAATGATTGTATCTACAATCTGGGAACATTGCGCTGAAAACCAACGAGTTATTGTTCGCTTTCTTATCTTCGAAAACATCTACTTCAAAAGAAACGCGTCGACTTGAACGCAATTTCTTGAAACGATTGTATTCGTTTATAATTAACCATCCAATATATAGTATTTCGCTATACAATAACAGCTTTTATTACGTTTATTTTTTAGTGCAAGTACAAAAGCACGATTTTAATAAAAATATATTGACAAAAATTCGCTGACATATTTTAAATCAATCATTGCTCTTTCTGTTTAAAATGTGTTCCCAAAATTTTCCCTGGGCACTAAGATTATTTGGACTATGATTTTTGAATTCATTAAGTGAAATGTAAAAAACTGGGAACTTGACGATCTCCGCGTGCTCCCTAAATTGCTCAAAATGCATAAACTCCTTCGGGCATAATTGGCTCTTATTAAGCGCGATGTTTTACGCATCATCATACAGCGTTGCGAGAATTTAATAACTCGGCCGTGCATGCACTAACTATGTAACAAATTAATTCAGATTGTATAATTGCCAATGTAATAACTGTGCGCTGTGTAAATAATATGATAAATATTTCGCGTATAAACAACATGAGCGTGTTACACGAGTGATGCAGGCATCGGCATGCTCGCAGTTATTAATTATTACAAATTATTATTTATCATTCCCACCGAGATAGCATCTAATTCGCGAGCTAATTACTGTCATTCTCGTGTATACTCATTACAGCTAACAGAGATTTAATCTCTGTCTTCTTTTACGCCACGCGCGAACACTGAGAAAATATTTTGATTATACCAACAAGACGTATGTGGAATGTTTAGTGAGATCAAACAGTATTTCCGTAATTATCATAATTGGATTCGATATTTTATAGCATCTAGAACATTTGATAGATTTAACTATAAAGATTAGTAATTTTGATTGCATCTATAAAACTTCTATTCACTAGTTATGTTTTTCACTAAAAAGTTATGTTGATCTAACTAATTGTATTATAGATAAATTTAGTATCATTATAAAAAAATTTTGATATATTTAACAGGAAGGAATTAATCATGTTTAGCTGATAATTTCTAGAATTTTTATTCGTTCATTTTCCAACAAACACATACTAATTGAATCTATCAGATCCAGGGCTGGAATGATTTAAATCAATTGATTAAAATCAGTGATTTAAATCGCGATTTAAATCAAATGATTTTTTTATCATAAAAATTATAAATTTGATTAAAATTTTAATTGTTAATTTTCATTATGATTATGCCCATATATACAATACTGGTTGTGCAATAATTTTACAAAAGAAAGAAGGATATATGAACATATATATGGACATATTTTGTATATAATTATGTATTGGTGTCTCCAAGATTGCTACGTGCTGCGACTTCTTTATTTCTTTTTTCGGTTCTTGTCTTTTGAAACTTAGAAATGTATTAGGAAACGAAAAGACAGTTAGTTAGTTAAGTTAGTTTTTATATTTAAGTATATGCGTTCATCTTCGTGAATAAAAAATTATGTATGCAAATTTAAGTATTCAAATATATTCATTAAAAAATAAGTTTTATTTTCTTCATAAGAATTATAGATAAAAATTAATTTAAAATTAACGATTTTCACTTGATTATTTTGAATAATCCTATAATATTTGAAATCACTGATTGTTTACAATAAATTAAAGTTTAGTAAGCTTAGTAAAAAAAACGTTTATTATTTTGTGATAAAATGTAATTGTTTTCTTATTACTAAAAATAATTAACTCAAACAATAAATCTAATTTAAATTAAAAAAATCTGATTTAAATTTAAAAAATCCGATTTTTTGATTTTTTTAAAAAAATCATTATTTTTTCCAGCCCTGATCAGATTTCCAATTTATGCAGATTTTTTTCCAGTGAAAGAAACGAAAGTAACGAAATCTCTATTAGCTGTAATTAAAGTTAACGAAAACGATTCGTAGCGACTTAATTGATTGCAACGAAAAACGGAAAGCGATTTCGCGATTCGCATACAAGCAAGTCAAACAATAAAGATAATCCTTCTTCTCTCTCCGTCCAACGAACCTCCAGTTGAATTCGGCAATCTTCATAGCGGCTAATTGCGAAAGCGCGCGTATCATCGTGTTAAATTTAAACCGGAAATACGACTGAGGCGTTCCGTAGCGGTTCCTCGTGCCACTCTTCCTCCACGCTTCTACCGCATTCCTCTTCGCGACGCGGATAAATTTATCCTCCATTCTCAGCGACGACGCGCCGATCACGAACCGTCCTCGATCGGTGTCGATCAGCAGCTTGCATTTTTCCGCTTTTCTCAACCCGTTTCGCGCTCTTTCCCCGTCTTTTTTTCCAGTCACTCTCTTTCTCTCTATGTCCTTACAATAGACGGAACAATCTGTCGTACTCAATGACTATCGATCGCTATGCACATCGTTCAACCGTTCTCACTTCCTTCTAGCGGTCGTTTTCATTCAGCCAAACTTTTACTTGTTCCCTGCTGTTTTGAATCGTACCGATCGATCCGATTCTTGTTTCAGACACCACTCTTTTCCGCGGGATAACACTCTCGTGTTTGCATCGTGAAAGTATAGGATCAGAACGATCAACGTGGAGTTCTCTTCGTTCAGATTGAATCGTGTTTGTTAACGCGATTGGCATATTCCTCGTAATTCTTTCTTTCCAATACCGATCTTATCTATGTCTAAGTTATTTCGCGGGATACTATCGACTATCCGCGTGCGTTTTATCGCCGATAAACGTTCTCGGCCTCGTAAAAGCGACCCGAGCTATTCGTCGATTCACGAAAGATAGACTTCTCCTTTTTCAGTGTCTTCTCGTCAGTTGTCCACCTATTATCGAGAATAGTCCCCCCTCGCGTCTCGTAAAAGCCTCCGTTACGAGTGGGAAATATGATGATCGCCGGAAAAAGCCCAGAGATGTACGTCAATGATGGCTTCGTTATGGCAAGAAATGTCAACGCGTCGATCCTCTCGGGATTACAAACAAGCATCCAATCTTCCGTCACGGTTTGCGGCGGTCTCCTACGTTCTAAACGATGGCTTTATTCCGGGCGAAATTAATTAACCGGAAACCCTCGTCGATCGCGGATCAAACGGCAGCAGAACTGTTCTCTCGAGGCGAATCATTTCTAAAAATAAGATTATCACAATATTCCTTATCGTCGATCACAGGATATCGCGGAATGTCCATATCCCATTGACAGAAAAGTTTACATCGGCATCGAATTCTTGCATCGGCGAGATATTATATCGCTGAATCATGTCGCGCTCCGATGGAACATCCCGGGAAACCGAAATCGCGCTTGGCGATCGATCGACAATCCCGGAGGCCGATCGAGCGGAAATGCGGATTACCACTTTCCGGTTGCGATTCTCACCGTCCGCGGGCCGAGGCACGCTTTGGCAAGACTTCACGGTGTCTCGAAAATAGCAGAATGCTCTTCCCCTCTTTTTCTCTCCCTCTCTCTCCCCCTTCCGATCGCGTTCCTCGCGCGCGCGGGATCTCGCACGTTTCTCTTCCGTGTGTTGTACGCGCGTTCCACGAAGTTTATGGAACGGAAGTGCGAGCTTCGACAGAAGGGAAACAGATGGTAGAGTGAGCGAAACGGGATATATAAACACGAGTCGGCGATGCTGATGAAAGGAAAACCTGGACCAGCCGCAAGCTCTGCCGAGCGTAACGTCACGTCGCCGCTTTGCGCGAGAGACTGAGAGGCGTGCGCGGCGCGCGGCTCTCCCCGGGTCGAGAGAGAACGTGAGGGGGTGACTAGCTCTCCGGAGGAAATGAGAGCGTCACAAATGTGGGGAGAGAGAAAGAGAGAGAGAGAGAGAGAAGAGCAGACTTACAAATCGGTAGCAAGAGAAAGACAGAGAGAGCTTACGCTTTCTCTCTCAACGAAGGCAAAATCCCGATGAGAGCGATGGAGACAGAGAATCCCGATAAGCGAGGGTAAAGACAGTGACGTCACCATTGTCGAGAAATGCTACAGAGGGAGATGCAAATACGGAGAGAGAGGAGAGCGATTGGGAGGAGATGGCGAAGTGCAGAGAACGGAGACAGGTGATAACGGCGAAAGAGATAAGAAAGGGATGAGGGGAGAAAGCGAAGGGATGTATATTGGTCGAGGGCACGCGTGCGCGTATATGTACTCGGTGTACATCGTGAAACCGCTAGGGGACCCGAGTCGGTTTCGATCCTGGGAATTATTTCGGCGAAATGTAAATATCTGCTCTGCGGACACTATTATCGTTTATTACACGAAATTGTCTACTTCGCGGAAAGAATGAGAATTCTGTCTCTTTCCAAGCAACAATGCATACACGCGCGCGCAAAACAAAGCGGAGCTTTCTTTCCGATGATATTGATCGGGCGATCGTTTTGACAATAGTTTGAGAGAAAAAACGAGTGTACGGCGAGTCGCGAAGAATCCGGTTTATCACGGGTGATAATCATTTGCTATTCGAGTGACAATCAGCTAAAATCTTTCCAATAAATGCTAAAGATCTAAATCGCGCCCGGGGGCAATGTAGCTTACAACGTTTGTTTTAAGTTCCAGACTATCGATGAGCATTCGAGCTAAAGCCCTATTACAATCATGTCCTACGGTATTCGCCAGCTGTCGATAGATTCAGCGCCTCGCTGAGAGACGGACTATTTCACCGTTACATTTCTCTCTCTCTCTCTCTCTCTCTCTCTCTCCTTCTCCCCCTCTATTTCAATCGCAACAAACGAGATTGAAATAATTTCCGTATTTCGCACGCAAACGCGACGAACGTCATTCCGCTCGCATGCGAATTTTGAATTTAACTTCGCGAGAAAAAAAATACTGAGGCGCAAACCCATTTTCGAATTTCTTCATTCTCGAATTTTTATCGAAAAAAAAGACTGATCTTCGCGACACACATGGTCTCGGAGCGACTGCTCAATCGTTCGTCGCAGAACAACAAAAACAGTAAGAAAACCTTCTTGCCCCACATTCGTGAGTCAGTTGCTCCCGTGAACCAGTGCATAGTCGTGAATGTGTGCGCGCGCACGTGCAACCGAGTGCGAATGGTGTCTATGACCCATATAACACGCCCAAGCGTAACTAGGTCGTGCACCTCTATGTTCCCTGGAATAATACAGGGTGTCCCGCTCAAAAAATATGCCAGGGTGTATCGATTCGCGGGCATATGCGTATACATACGATCTCATTTAAAAAAGCTTTATTTGAGCAATAATGAAAAAGGGACGTTGCAACGTTGAATAAATAGACCGTTACTTGAATTAATTAAGTTCGAATAAAGAAGATATTAATGCTGATAGATAAGACATATCTTTGGATAAGTTGCTTTAAAATTTAAAGTTGCATTAAAGTTTAATTCCGAAGAAACGATTGAAAATTTTCTCCACGAGCTTAAATTGTTGCATATCGGCCACCGTAGACGACGTAAGAGACGTGCCGAATCGGATATAAAAGACATATTGCTCCACGAGATTGATTCTATCAGGATCCGAGGGACGCGAGTAGGAGGCGCTCAGTTTACCGACGACAACAGCGGTCCGGTTTCCCTGCGCAAATATTTTCCCCGCGGTCCTAAAAACTCTCCCCTGATAGAAATTGATCGCAGGCGAGAGCGACCGCGCGCTTATACGATGCGAATGGGAAAGAGGGAGAGAGAAATGAACATGATTTTCCATCCATCCGATGCAAGAGGTGATTAATTAGACATTCGATAATTCTGTCACAATTATTAATCGACAGTACCGAGATGTTTGTCGAGACAATCCTTCGAAGGCGCGCATCGCTTTCAATAAAATTAATATTTAACAACAAAAGATTAGATAGCTATAAATTTATACAAAAATTTGTTCTAAATCTTATTGGTTTTTCTTTACTTACGAATTCTTTGAGCGATGTGAAATCGAATCTTCTTTAGAAAAAACTCGATTTCTCAAATCAAAAATTCTCGAAAACTTGATCGAGATTTTAGTTCGTCTAGAGTTCGTCACGAGTTTTCGATTTTTGTTACACATACCTTTTTAGCTATGACTGTCATATTAAATCAATTCATTAAAATACACAAAAAACTTTTGAAACTAACAAATTTTATCCGTATTCGCATTTCTGAAATTTAATCTACGAAAATATCTTCATTTTTTATCACTTTATGAATTCTTAGTTACAATATTTCTTGTTAATTTCTTGTTAAATAAAAGCCAAGTTCAAGTTCATAGATTTGAGATAATATATATATCTAGAATAGACTTATAATAAAATAAATCGTAAATTAGAAAAATCAAAACAATTATTTATCAGACCATTCCGTCTAATAGTTTTTTGTTTCTCTTTATATCATAAATGAATATTATAAATTTTTTTTTATAATTATAAATGAATGAAATAAAAAAATTAAAATATTTCTAATTGTTCGCGTATTTCTCGTTATAGTTTACAACGATATACTAACGGTTCGTTACTTCTTTGCTTAAAGTTGATTCTGAAGTGATAAACGACTCGAATGCAACGCAAAAAAATTAATTAAAAAAAAGTTATATGATCCGATACTATTATTGTATTTATTACACTGCAAATACACCTCATGATACTTCAATCACAGTAACGGAACACATCGATGATGTTACACTCTCCGAAATATCTCCATATGGCGGTGGATTCGCCGACGAAGTCAGCGGCACTTAATTCCGAGGTCTAACCCAATTTCCGCGAGATGACCTAGGGTGCAGATACGGGGAAGCAGGCAAAGTATAGGTACGGCAGGATATTCCGCAGGAGGCGTGGGATGTATCCGCGAAAGACTTTAGAGAACGTCCGTCAGGAGAGGGAAGATGTAGACGGAGAGGGGGAGTATGCCCCGTTCAGTTTTAGCGATACCAGTGCCAGTCCGATGCACCCCCTTGTCGTCATGGAAACGACCTACTCTCCCTGGATGGACGCGCATCGGGCACCCTCGCGCGCAAGAGTTAAACATTCGAATAAGGATATCCGTTCGGACGCTCTTTGAACTCTTCCTCCTTCTCCTCCATTCCTCCCTCGCAACAGCCGCTATGACTCCGATCATTATCCGGACCAACCTCGTATTTAACACCGCCGGCCACCTGTGGATAAATACTTGATACTACCTACGCCATGAAACCTAATAAGTTCAATGCGATCAAAATGTTGCTCTTGCGAGCAATCCCTCGGTATTTACGCTTTACGAGATATTTGACTCTCTATCCTCGTTCCTGCGGAATTTTTAGGTAAACGACAGAGCATTCTATGAAATATATTTCAAGAGCAACGATACGCATCCATTTAAAATCGGTGCGACTGTTTGTTTTGCAACAATCATTCGGCGCGACAACAGCTGTCTCAACATTGTCTGCTCAAAGTGCGTAACGCGCGTCAAATGTCGTCACAAGACGAGACGAATGGTCTTTCCAATTTGCAGACGCGCGCGTCTCTCTCTCGAAGCGAAAAAAGAAGTCTGAACGAAACATCACAGATTTCAGTGAGATTGTGATGGCCGATATTATATATACACTCCCCAGCAAAAAAAACGGTACACTAAAAATTTAGGAAAAATTTACCAAACTTCAAACGCTTGTAAAACAGGAAATATTTATGATACGGGGGTGTTTAAAAAACGAAATTAAAGCTTGAAGTCAGTACTTTGAGAAACTTTTAATGCCGATTAAGTGGCATGCTTAATTTACTAATGGTCGATGACAGAACGAAAACTTGCAAAATCGATAAGTACAACGTGCAGTTTCTAGAGTTGTGTGGAGTGAAGCAGTTGACGTAACTCAATGAAGTAAAAA